>SJYX01017529.1:136848-199985 GCA_006410675.1 Oreotragus oreotragus | reverse complement strand
GGAGGCCCCCCCCCCCCCCGCCAACCTTGACCTAAGGAGAGTGTTCTTGGCTGGGGGCCATGGGTTCCTGTGTGCTCTGGTCTCTGTCACTTGCTGCTTTCAGCTTCTGACCCTGGGAAGCAACAGGACTCTGTGACCTCTGCAGGGCTCTCTCACCTTCTGCAGAGATGTCCCAGCAGAGACTCTGTCGCATGAACAGTTGTCTGAACCTTGCCCTCTACTCTGTGAAACAGCACAGGGTCGTGATGGCCCCGTGTGGGGTCACCACGCTGATGAGATGAGCTCACATCCAGGAAGGGTTTGTATCAACTGAGCCTCAATAAGCGGGAGCCAGTTTTACCTCAATGGTCACTGTCCTCATCATGGTGTCAGTGCCCAAAGGAGCCTGTGGGGATTCAGGGGGCCCAGCTGCCAGCGTCTCAGTGATGTGATTCCAGCAGATCTTTCTGACTCTCCACTGTGGACTCAATAGCAGGGAGATGAAGAGGACCGTGACTCAGAGACCATGGCAGCCTCCTTTATAACCGAGCCCTTCCTGGGTGTGCGGGGTGGTGGGTGAGAGGGGAAGGCTGGCTGCAGCGGCCCTCCCCCCTGGGCTCTGGGCTGCACAGGAGCCCAGGGCCAGCTCTGCCATGTTCCCTCCCCTCACTGCTTTGCAGGACCTTCTGGGACAGTGAGACTGGATCCTGTTCCCCTGCCTCGAATTCTGTTACAGGCAGCCACCTGCCACCTCTCTACCTGGATGGGCATGTGTTTGCGAGGCAGCCCTGGCTGATTCTTCAGACCATATCTCAGCAGCAGAGCTACCAACAGGTGATGCCAGGGAGACAGGTGACCCAGGGATAGAGGGGAGGCTGCAGCACAGGGCGTGACTGGCTGCTTCATGTACCTGTTCACGGCCTATCTCATGTTTTGCACCCCTCACATTACTGCCAGCGTATCTGGCATGTTATGGCAGCCAGTCAGTGTTTCCTTAGTGAAAACGTGAGAGCTGAGGAGGGAGGGATGGAGCTGAGTGCTCTGGACTGCCTAGCTTTCCTTTCTTGATGCTCTCCCTCCTGCACCCTAGCCAGGCAATTCACTGAATCGGAATTCTCTTTGGGATCAGGTATCCTTCTGATGAAGAGAAGAAAGGCCTAGACTCCCAGGCATGGATGCGTTAGAAAGAGGTAGTTGTAGAAGTGAGCAGGTGTCTGTGTTCATGCATAGTGGGCACACTGCTGTGCTGCCAGGGGCCACGTGTGGGGGACTCTCCCTCCTGAAGCTGCTGTTGGGCCTTCCACAGGGGGTCCTGTGCCCGCCAATCNAAGGCCTAGACTCCCAGGCATGGATGCGTTAGAAAGAGGTAGTTGTAGAAGTGAGCAGGTGTCTGTGTTCATGCATAGTGGGCACACTGCTGTGCTGCCAGGGGCCACGTGTGGGGGACTCTCCCTCCTGAAGCTGCTGTTGGGCCTTCCACAGGGGGTCCTGTGCCCGCCAATCCCTGTACCTGCAGAGCCCAGGGTGAAGTGCTGCCCCAGGGGCAGAGGACATGGCTTGTCCTGATCTTTTCAGAGCGTATTCTTAAACATTATGTCTTTTGGTTCTGCAAGGTCTCATAACTGGGTCATACCACACATATTCCTCTGTCCATGGTGTTTTCCATCCACTGTTCTGTTTCTGAACCCACCTCTGTTGGGGGTGGAGCTTGGGCTCGTTTGTCCCACTGTGCAGGGTCCAGTGTAGGGATGGTTATAGTGCTGGTTTGGGGTTGCTTGCTGCCAGTTCTCTGCTCTCTCCTGAGAAGGAAGGAAGTGTAGGCAGGCTGTGTTGAGTTTGCTTTGTAGGCAGTGTTGGATGCCTCAGGGAGAAAGACCGGAGTGGAGGTGAAGGGGTGCCGGTGATGGGGTGTGAGAAACAGCTTGGAAGGCAGCGTGGTGACCCACCTGCCTCTCTGTCTGCAGGCTGTTGCTGCGCAGCAGATCCCAATTTCCCTTCCCATATTTCTGCAAGCTCAAGCCCAGCTGGGACTGAGGGAAGAGCTGCCCATCTCCCAGTCTCCGGAGATCTTCAGCTCCTTACAGCCCTTCAAGTGAGATGCCCGGGTTTGGGGGGTCTTTGTGGCTTGCCCCCAGGGGTTCTAGCCTTCACAGCCTGTGGGGATGTTCCCTTGTCCACCTGTTGTTGTGAGCATGTCCGTGGGGGATGGGGGTGGGGGTAGAGGGTGAGCTGTGGTGTGTTAGAGACCATGGGCCCAGCCTTGTCTTTTGTCCCTGTGTCCTCCTGCCTCCCTCTCTGCTTTCCCTCTTTGCTGCCCTTGGCCTGCTCTCTCAATGTGTCTGTCCTGTGCTTTTGGCGTCACACAGGTTTTCCTGTGCCTCATACAGCCTGTATGTCTGCTTAATCTGGTGATCTTCAAACTGGGGTCCCTAGACTAGCAGCAGCAGCATCTAGGAGCTTGTTGTAAATGCAGGTTCCCAGGCCCCATCCCAGGCCTCTGAGTCAGAAACCCTGGGGCTAAGCTGACAGCTCATGTGGGAGGGAGTGCTCTGGGGTCTGAGGTGAGAACAACCAGTTCAGCCGCTTACCTGACCCGACCATCCTTCTGGCTTTCACAGATACTTTCTTCGGGGCTCTCAAAGTCAGGTGGAGCTAGTGATAAAGAATCCGCCTGCCAATGCAAGAGAAGCAATGGACACAGTGTCAATCCCTGGGTGGGGAAGAACCCCTGGAGAAGGAAATGGGAACCCACGCCAGTATTCTTGGAAAATTCCGTGGACAGAGGAGCCAGGCGGGGTCCAGTTCATGGGTCACAAAGAGTTAGACGCAATTGAGCCCACACACATATACACATATACTTTTAATCCAGGAGAAAGCAGAGGTTAGAGAAGTGGTTACAGTTCAGGACAGAGCAAGATAAAACATGAGGAGGACTCCCCTGGGGGTTCCCTGGACAGGAATCCACCTGTCAATGCAAAGGATACTGCTTCGATGCCTGGTCTGGGAAGATCCAACATGCCACAGAGCAACTGAGCCCATGCTCTGCAACTAATGACGCTGTGCTCTAGAGCCCATGTTCTGCAATCAGAGAAGCCACCATGATGAGAAGCCTGTGCTCAGCAACTAGAATGTAGATGCCACTGGCCACAGCTAGAGAAAGCACATGTTCATCAACGAACACTAAGCACAGGCCAAAATATACAAATAAAGTCAACATGATGAGAGGAGAGCAGGCCAGCTTCTCCGAGTAGAGGGCAGTGCTGAGCTGGGCTAGGGATCATGTTCGGAAAGTAAAGCCTCACAGTCGCTTACAGACAACTAAATGAGCTCTTTGTCCCAGGCTTCCCTGTCGGTGCTATAAATGGGGAGCCAAGGGCAGACATTGTTACAGTTTTAGTTGTAGGTTTAGCAGATATTAATAGGATTTCGCCATCATCCCTGGAGAAAAACATGTCAGGGCAGAACCAGAGTCACATGGGTATGTACAGTAGGTGTGGACACTCTGGTCAGACATGTGGGAGGAAAGCCCAAAGAACGAAGAATGTACCAAGCAAAGATATAGCATGTTGGCTTCTGCTGTCCTCCATACCACAAGTGGAAGCTCATGAATTAACCAGGCCCACCTGAGGGTCTGACATTAGAGCAGAAGGAGAGTCAGTGGGTCGTTTAGGTGGCTCTGACTCCCACCTCCGCAGGCGACACCGTGAGGACACCGTCCTCACCCTGAGGACACCGTGAGGTCACAGTTTCCCAGGAGCAGAAATGCTGGAGTTCAGGGATGTGTAGACTTCACTGGATTCAGTCTTGCCAGGCTGCTCCCTGGCATGCTGCACCCATCTCCACTCCTACCATATTCCACGACCTTTGTGGGTTTTCTCTTCTGTAAGTAGCATATTTGTATCCTTTGCCCATTTCCACAAATCAGAATTGTAGTTATATTCTTGATGCTCAGCAGGATATTGAATATATTAGTATATTCTTGATTTAATCTGTTATGGGCTTAAAACATGTTTAGAAGTACTTCCCCACTCCTAGCTCACAAGGATATTTACTTACAGTTTCTATAGTAGCGTTATTTATTTGGTAACTCAAGGAAAAGTTTTTGCTGGACACTTTTCCAGGCCTCCATGGAGGTTCCAGTCTAGCCGGGAGAGACTGTCAAGAAATGAGAAGAAACCTGCACAATGTAATCTGTGGAAAGGTGGTGAGATGTCTGGCCATAAGTGCAGCAGGAGAAAAGAGAGGGAGCGGTTAGAGAGGAGTGTTTTTCCATTTTCAACTGGGTGGTCAGGGTTGGCTTTGTTGTGAAGCAGAGATGGAGTGAAGACTTGAGGGAGGTTTGGGAGCGTGAGGAGACCAGTGTGGCTGGAGCAGAGTGGGTGTAGAGGAGAGCAGCAGGACAGGGGGCCGAGAGCTGACAGAGACTGGATGTGGAGGCCTCAGGGCACATGCTGAGGGTTTGTGCTCAGAGTAAAGTGGGAGNGAGATGGAGTGAAGACTTGAGGGAGGTTTGGGAGCGTGAGGAGACCAGTGTGGCTGGAGCAGAGTGGGTGTAGAGGAGAGCAGCAGGACAGGGGGCCGAGAGCTGACAGAGACTGGATGTGGAGGCCTCAGGGCACATGCTGAGGGTTTGTGCTCAGAGTAAAGTGGGAGGTGGTGGAGGGTGGCTGTGGGTTGGATTGTGTCCCCCAGAAAAAGATGTTGAAGTCCTAACCCCTGGAGCCTGTGAATGGGACAAAATCATGCCATTTTGAAAGATTCACTGTGTTTTTACTATTTCATTTCTGGCATTAATAAAGATCATAAGGAAGAATCATGACCTAAGTGTCCTCTTATTTGTTTTAAGTACTGACCTCTGATAAAAACTTGGAACACGTATTGAAGGCTGAGTATTGAAAATAGACTTCCCTGCTGTTTTCAAGTACAACAGGCCTAACCTGATGGACATGGAATGCCCCACATCCATGTTACTTCACTGCAAGCCATTCAGCAGGTGGCTGTAACGAGCACTGTTTCTGGACACTCAAACAACGGCTTCTCTTCTGGTTCAGAAACTTGCATCAGTAGTTGACAGTAAAATCAACGGCCCAGCCGGATACCACAGATAAGGTGACCTTCAATACCGACATTGGAAGGCAACAGCACCCAGCCTGCCTCCCAACAGCAGGGGTCTCTTGTGCCCTCACCTCTCTTTTCCCCATGGCTGATGCTCCCAGCTGCCCTGGGTGTCGGGTCAGCAGTGTCTCTAGGCCATGATGTAAGGTAGAGACAACCAGAGTAGCCAGGGCTCGGGTTTCAGGGAACCAAGCGAAAGGCACAGATCCCACAGCCAAGGGGAATCCTGGTGCTGAGGGAAAGGAGGGGAAGCCATGTGAACTTCCTCACCCTGGTCAAGGACCAGGCTGATGACCACAAATGGTTTTTCCTGACACTCCAATCTAAAGAAGGGTATGTTGGCCCACAAGGCTAACCTGAGAAGCAAGGGCCAGGAAACCTAACCTGAAGATCTCTGAGCCCAGGCCCCTTGAGCTTTGGCCTTTTACTCCACCAGGCACCTCCCTGTTTCCAGCTTTCTACTTTATTTTCTTTGATCTTAAATTGCATTTATTATAATTTCTTTAATTGTGCCATTTGTTTTTATAAATTAGTTTTTATTTTCTGATACAGAGTGGCACTATGCAGGCTGGAGCAGGGGGCCCAATGGGAGAAAGCAGAGCTGAGACACAGACCCCTCCCACATGGGCACCTTACTGATGGCAGGTGGGGCATTGGAGAGCCTAAGGGACAGGGTGGCCTTTCCAATCAAGGCTGCCAGTCACTAGAACTCCAGAAGGCCAGTCGTGAACCTGACCCCACTCTGGCACCACACACAGACATCGCTTCCTGGGAGACCTCTGTGGGGAATGCAGGGAAATCCATGGGACGTGTCCCTTCATTTTGCTTCTGTCCAGCACTGTGTTCTCATGGTCTTTGTTTCATGGTCAAAACCTCTTATTTCAGTGAGTTTTAGCCTCTGTTTACTTTCACACAAAAGAACACAACCTAATCGTTTTATATCTGTCTTGAAATTTTAAATATTTCCACTTTTTTTTTGTTCTTCAATATGACTTTTAATTCATTTTCATACTCTATGGTGATAGAAGTTAGAATAGTGGTTATCTCTATTGGGAAGAGGCAGGAAGTAAAACAAATTTGTGAATTATACTGTATTATAGAAGGGGATGAGCGGTGCGGGAAAGAACAGCATGAAGACGATTGACTACCCACCGGGCTGTGGGGAGGGTGGCTGCAGGAGGAAGGCAGGTGAGAAGATGAGACCTGGGCAGATTCGGAGATGATGGAGGTGGCCAGGAGCTATATTTGAGAATTAAGTCAAGGCAGGGAGAACAGACTATGCAAAAGCACTAATCCCTCAGAAAACCTGGAAAGTTGAGGGTACAGCCAAGCGGCCAGTGTGGTCAGCATGGAGTGAGCAAGAGTGAGCATAGCAGAGGAGGTACAGAGGTAATGGGGATTCACAGATGAGAATGTGGGGCCTTTCTTGTCATTATAAGGACCTCTGGCTTATATTCTGAATGAGAATAAAGCCAGTGAAGGGAACTGAACAGGGAGACGTATCTGGCTTACATTTTGAAAGGAAGGATCGTTGTAACCACTGGAGGTGCTTCAGCACCATTGCCACCATCCCCAGCAGCAGAACCTGCCTCCCTCCAGCCCACAGGGGCAGAGCTCTCTGGGTTCTGTCATGGCAAACTCTGTTCATGCATATGGAGGAATAGGAGCAGCTCTGCCCTACCACTGGCCTCAAAGATCCCCTTAAAACCGGCCAAAATATATGAAGCTCAGGCTGTGAAAAAACTGGGCATCAGGCCAGGAAGGATAAGCAGTGATCTCTGGGAGCTAAGACATGGAAGAAACAAGCTGTGCAGCTGCCCCAGCTTGCTGTCTACACAGACTGCCAAGGCCACATCCTGCCGGCTCCCTGGGTGTCGAGGGGGTATCACAGAGCAGAGGCTGTTGGAGCTGGCAGGCGGCAGACCAGAGAGGAGAAGGTGGCAGAGGGAGGAGAGAATCCTGCACGAGAGAGAACCTCTCTCTCCAGAGAGTCTGCTGGAGCCATAGCAGAAACTTGTCATTCAGGTGACATCGTATACCGTACTAAAAGGGATCTTGTCTCAAACTCCCACTGATCAACCCTTAAGGCAAGACTCAACAGGATCAAAGTGTTTCTAAGTAAGTAAATAAGATTACATTTTTAAAAGTTGTGGAATATACCTAGGGAAAACTACACCCAGCACCAAAGGAAAAGAGTATGCCAAGAATGAGAAATATCCAAACCATTATGAGGAGAGAAATCAATTGATAAAAGGCATCTCAATTGGAAAGGAAAAAGCAAAACTGTCTGCAGACAACATGATTGCCTATGCAGAAAATAAAATGGAATCTACAAAAGATTGACAAGAACNGAGTATGCCAAGAATGAGAAATATCCAAACCATTATGAGGAGAGAAATCAATTGATAAAAGGCATCTCAATTGGAAAGGAAAAAGCAAAACTGTCTGCAGACAACATGATTGCCTATGCAGAAAATAAAATGGAATCTACAAAAGATTGACAAGAACTAATCAAATTTAGCAAGATTATAGGATAAAAGATATATGAAGAGAGAGCTAACTCCTCACATGCAATCACTTAACTAATTGTCCCAGCACTTTTCTTCACGGACTCGAAATAAGTACAGTTGGCCACAAAATTTTTATTTTAGTGTGCCTAGATGTTTTGTCTCCTCATACAAACTAAGTTTTTTATTTTAGTAGGAAATCAAGCCAATTGTGACAAAGATGTTGGGCAACCAGAAATCTGGTAGCAGATATATTTTCTGAAAAGAAATTGTGATCAAGAGTCTTTTTTTTTTTTGAGGAGACTCTGTTTTCTCTCTCTTTTGTTTTGTTTTGTTGCATCTCATGGCTTGTAGGATCTTAGTTTCCCACCATGGGACCAAAGCCATGCCTCCTGCAGTGGAAACCTGGAGTCCTGACCACTGGACCACGACAGAATTCCCTGTGATCAAGAGTCTTAAAAAAGAAATAGAGAAAGAATCATTTAGGTCAATATTTCTAACTTTTGGAATATGTTAAAACTTTAAGGAAATAACCATTAATGGAAAGAATTATATATACGAATTCCACTGAATCATTAACCACAGTAATGAAAAAATTGTAAACAACTTAAATGTTCAATAATTATATTATTATTGCTGTTTTTATTTTTTTTAATAACCTGATTTTAATTTCTTGGCCACGCCACATGGCATGTGGGATCTTAGTTCTGCTACCAGGAATTGAAACTGCAGCCCTTGCACTGGAAGTGCAAAGTCTTAACCACTGGACTGCTTGGGAAGTCCCCAATAATTACATTATGATGCACCTTATATCTATTCAATAACACATTTCTAAAGAGCTTTTAGGAAGTGGAAAAGGTAGTATATTAAATTAAAAAATCAGGAAAATCTTTAATGCTAAACTTGATAGAAGACAAGAGGGGATGACTGAGGATGAGATGGTTGTATGGCATCACTAACTCGATGGACATGAGTTTGAGCAGGCTCAGGGAGTTGGTGATGGACAGGGAGCCCTGACGTGCTGCGGTCCATGGGGTCCCAAAGAGTTGGACACGACTGAGTGACTTAAATGAATATTACATGCTTTTATAAATTTAATGCCCAAGTACAACTAGAAAATATTGTTTAATGTTGACCATATTTAGTGCTGAACATAGGGCTCTATTTTCATTTTCCTAATTAGTTTTGAATTACCCTGTCCTACTGGAATAACTGAATTTCAGAACCTTCCCTCTAACACGAGAACAAATATAAAAAGTTTTTTTTTTTTAATCTAGAAGCGCATTAGCTGAAAAGAAACTGAGGCACATAAAGTAGCNCTGTCCTACTGGAATAACTGAATTTCAGAACCTTCCCTCTAACACGAGAACAAATATAAAAAGTTTTTTTTTTTTAATCTAGAAGCGCATTAGCTGAAAAGAAACTGAGGCACATAAAGTAGCTTAGCTTTATTTTCTGCTATAATAAACACTGAAGCATCCCACTCCTCAAGCAGCAGGGAAACAAAACAAGTGAACCAAGAGAGACCAAAGGCCACTACAGGCAAAAACTTAGACTCAAATAACAAAGTGGCAGTGACTCTTGAGTATGAAGTCCCTATGCCTTGCCGAGTAGATGACACAAGGTTAGGCTTCAGCTCCTTTCCTCAGCCTAGGCTTTGGGGAGGTGAGGTTGCAAGGCTCCGAATGTTCTCAATCACCACTAAAAGCTGATCGAGGAATGGGTTGATGGAAAGTTGGATCAAAGCAAGGTCTTCAGCAGTCCATCTACTAAAACCAGGGAAAATCAGGTTAAAGGGGAGTTTGTTCCTGTAAGTCCAGCGTACCAGCCCCCCTCCTTACACCAAGCCCCTCAGTGTCCATCATAGCACTCTTAAGAGGGAGCTGACACCACAGCACCCACTGCCTACCCCCAACCCCCCAAGGCAAACTCATCTGGAACTGACACAATCAGGTCACCGCCATTCACTACAAATTCCTTTCGAATAATTCCTTGGTGGCGTTGGATATCTGGGAGCAGAGATCTGCGAGCCAAGTATGCCTCCAGTGGGGATTGGAAAGGCACTCTGAGTGTGCTGGGAGAGACATGGTTAAGGCATCATCCATTACTGAATTTGCTGATTTCTCAGGCTTCCTCACCTCAGAGGTCCATTTTTACCCCAGGATGCCTATGCTTCCAACCACCATCTGAGACCACCCTCAGCTGCCTCCCTAACCCTTTGGTCCATCTTCCCCACCCTCCAGGCTCCTCACGCCTTGACAACCCCATTCCCTGCCAGGCTGCCCACTCCTGCTGCCCTGGATTGCCCCCGTGCTCCCTTCTATCTCTTCCTCAGGCTGCTGGCATGTTTCCCACCACCATACCACTGACCATGCCCAGGGAGCCTCCATGAAAGGATACAACACCACCTCTCCAGGTCTAGGCCTTATAGCCACAGGTGCTACATCTCCACCAGGTCCTGGGGCACCTGGTGCCCGCTCACCCCGGGGACGAGCTCTAGCAGCTTCCATCAGCACTCTTTCTCTGCCAGGCCCACCCCAGCGGCGTAATGGGGCCCGGTAACCACTGCGGCCTGGGTCCTCACCTTCAGCACCACCTGAGCCACTACCTGATGCCTGCATGGCTGCCGCACGATGCCCTCAGACGCCAACACAATGGGCAGAAAAACTGAGCTCCTCAGGAAGTCCCTCCCCTTCTGCGTAAGGACGGCAAAAGTGCGCCTGTGCAGACACGCCTCAGGGCACCTCCCTGCACCAGATTGGTTACTGCCCAGCCTGCCCGGCTACCCATGGGCCGCTGTGTAAACCCCGTGGGGCTGGAGGGACTCTGCTCCCTTGCAAAGCCACGCAGCTTTCAGGTGCCCGCGATGTGCCTGCACACTCGGGCTCCTCCAGTGCTCGCCCAGACGGCATGGAATGGACCCCGCCAAGTGTCCACAGAGACGCCACTGAGACACAAGTGACAGCTTTCCAGGCTCAAGTCCTAAAGCTAGTTCCACAATGCAACTTTGATTTCTCCAACATATGCCACAGAAGGGTCTCACTAGACTAAGATGCCAGTCGAGGGCAAGGGGCCAAGCCACACGACCCACCAACATCCCCCCTCTGCCTACTCCACATCTATACTTGTGCTGTTTGACCGGAGTGATAGCTAGCACTTCCTGTGGTCCATGCACTGTTTCAGCTGCTTTCCATGTGTTCATCCATCATGTCAGTTTTCAGACAGTATGGCCATGTCAGTGTCCTGTCTCTGATGATGCAGGTCTCCTCCAANCACACGACCCACCAACATCCCCCCTCTGCCTACTCCACATCTATACTTGTGCTGTTTGACCGGAGTGATAGCTAGCACTTCCTGTGGTCCATGCACTGTTTCAGCTGCTTTCCATGTGTTCATCCATCATGTCAGTTTTCAGACAGTATGGCCATGTCAGTGTCCTGTCTCTGATGATGCAGGTCTCCTCCAAACAAATCACACACACCCACTCTCTCACCAAAACCAGTGGATAAAAGTCTTGTGCATTTTGGTTTCTGAATGTCTCAAAACTATGATGACTGCAGTGATCCATCAGGCACTGGACTTAAGTTGGGTCTGAATGGTGAGTTCTGCAAAGGATGATGACAATGACAAATAATTTGAGTGACACAGTGACAGAACTATGAAGGAAAGAGAGTGTGTGACAGAATGAATTTCACAGAGAGTTTACCACCGGCAAATGCTTTTGAGTGAGTGTGACAGAGTGAATGTGTGATTGAGACAGGAATTTAAAAGGACAGTGTGTGATGGAAGAGGCAGAAACCATGACAGAGGGAGTGTGTGGCAGAGTGTCAGACATACATTCTAAGAGAGATAAGGTGTAAGAGAGAATATGTGTGATGGACAAAGCATTATAGACTGATGCAGGGATATTATAGAAAGAGTGCATGTGACAGATAATCTGACTCAGTATGAGAAAGTAAATGTGAGAGTCTGTGTGAAAGAAAATGGGTCTGTCACACATATCAGAGTGTGACAGGGAATGAACCTGACAGTGGGAAGCAGCAGCCTGGGCAAGTGGGTCAGTCCTTGGAGCCCATGTTTCTCCCAGGGCGGCCATGCCCAGGTAGCCATCTGGGGGAGGTCAGCAAATTGACTTTGTTCAGCTGCCCAAGAAGCACTGATGTTAAAAAATCTGGTGGATGTGATGAAATTCCAGCAGAACTTGGCAAGTCCCTAAAGAAGGATGCCATCAAAGATTTGCATTCATTATGTCAGCAAATCTGGAAGACCACGGGACTGGAAAAGATCAATCCTCATCTCAATTGCCAAGAAGGCTAGTCAGTACCAAAGAATGTGCTAACCATCAGACAATTGCATTCATTTCCTATGCTAGTAAGGTCATGCTTAAAATCATGCATACTAGGCTTCAACATTGTGCGAACCAAGAACTTCCAGATGTCCAAGCTGGGTTGAGAAAAGGAAGAGGAACTAGACATCAAATTGCCAAAAATCACTGGATTATATAGAAATCAAGTGAAATTCAGAAAATCATCTCATACTGTCCCTTGACTAGGCTAAAGCCTTTGACTGTGTGGACAATGAAAAATTATGGAAAGCTCTTAGAGAGATGGGAATAGCAGACCATACTACCTGTCTCCTGAGAATCCTAGGTGCGGGTCAAAAGGAAACAGAACCCTATATAGTACAACTGATAGGTCAAGATTGAGAAAGGAGTATGACAGGGCTGTCTTCTGTCACCCTGTTTGTTTAATCTATATGCTGAGAACATCTTGAGAAATCCCAGGCTGAATGAGTTACAAGCAAGGATCAAGACAGGTGGGAGAAACATCAACAACCTCAGATACATGGATGATACCACTCTAATGGCAGAAAGTGAAGAGGAACCAAAGAGCCTCTTGATGAGGGTGAAGGAGGAGTATGAAAGAGCTGGCTTAAGACTAAATATTTAAAAAACAAAGATCATAAAAAAAGATCATAGCATCTGGCCCCATTACTGCATGGCAAATAGAAGGGGAAAAGGTGGAAGTAGTGACAGATTTCCTCTTCTTGGGCTTCAAAATCACCGTGGATGGTGACTGCAGCCATGAAATCACAGGATGATTGCTTCTTGGCAGGAAAGTGATGACAAAACTGGACAGGGTATTTAAAAGCAGAGACAACACTCTGNGGCCCCATTACTGCATGGCAAATAGAAGGGGAAAAGGTGGAAGTAGTGACAGATTTCCTCTTCTTGGGCTTCAAAATCACCGTGGATGGTGACTGCAGCCATGAAATCACAGGATGATTGCTTCTTGGCAGGAAAGTGATGACAAAACTGGACAGGGTATTTAAAAGCAGAGACAACACTCTGCAACAAAGGTTCATAGAGTCAAGGCTATGGTCTTCCAAGTGATTACATATGGTTGTGAGATTTGGGCTGTAAAGAAGTCAGAGCACCAAGGAATCTGTGCCTTCTAACTGTGGTGCTGGAGAGGACTCTTGAAAGTCCCATGGACAGCAAGAAGATCAAACCAGTCAATCTTAAAGGAAATCAATCCTGAATATTCACTGGAAGGATGGATGCTGAACCAGAAGCTCCAATATTTTGGTCATCTATGGGAACAGTTGACTCACTGGAAAAGTCCCCGATACTGGGAAAGTTTGAGGGCAGAGGAGAAGAGGGTGTCAGGGGATGAGATGGCTGGGTGGCATCAGGGATGCAATGAACATGAACTTGGGCGAACTCCAGAAAATGGTGAGGGACAGGGAGGCCTGGCATGCTGCAATCCATGGGGTTGCAAAGAGTCACACAGGACTGGGCAACTAAACAACAACAAAAGCTTCCCAGGCCACGTTGTTCCCAATCAGATTCATCAGTAATAAAGCTTATATTTGGGTTGAAACACATGTCAAGGGGAATGTGTCAAAGGTTGCAGATGCTAAGCTGGACCTGTTTGAAAGGAGTGAGAAAGGACTGGCAGCAGGCATGAGTGGATGGTGTCAGTGAACTTCTTGTAGAGGAAATGATTCAGGTGGTCCAATTTATAAAGCCACACACTTTCTTTTGGGCTTTTGAAAGACAGGTGGCGCTAGTGGTAAAGAATCTGCTTGCCAAAGCAAGGGATGCAACAGTTTCCATTCCTGGTGGTGAAGATCCCCTGGAGAAGGAAATGGGAAGCCACTCTAGTATTCTTGCCTGGAAAATTCCATGGACAGAGGAGACTTGTGGGCTATAGCCTGTGGGTCACAAAGACTCAGACAAGATTGTGCCCACACATACATATACACATATACTTTTAATCCAGAAGAAAGCAGAGGTTAGAGAAGTGGCTACAATTCAGGACAGAGCAAGATAAAACATAATGAGGACTTCCTTGGGGGTTCAGTGGACAGGAATCCATCTGTCAATTCAAGGGACACTGCTTCAAATCCTGGTCAGGGAAGATCCAACATGCCACAGAGCGACTGACTCCTTGCCCCACAACTACTGAGCCTGTGCTCTCAAGCCCATGTTCTGCAATATAAGAGACGCCACCATGATGAGAATCTGGTGCCCAGCAACTAGAGAGTAGCCTCCACTCCCTACAACTAGAGAAAGCCTGTGCACAGCAAGGAAGAGCCAGCACATGCAAAAATGAATAAATAAAATCAACAGGAGGACAAGAGAGCAGGTCAGCTTCTCTGACTAAAAAGCAGTGCAGAGATGGACTAGGGAAACTATACAAAAGCCAAATGGGAAGTAAATCCTCATAGTCACTTACAGACGACTAACTGAGCTCTCTGTCCCAGGTTCCCCTGTGGGTGCTACAAAGCGGCAGCCACGAACAGGCATTTTTACAATTTTAGTTGTTGGTTTAGCAGATATTAATGGGGTTCACCATAATCCCTGGAGAAAATCATGTTAAGGCAGAAGCAGATTCACATGGGTAGTAGAGTAGATGTGGACACTTTGGTCACATATGGGCGAGGAAAGCCCAAAGAATGCACCGAGCAAGGGTCTAGCATGTTGACTTCTGCTGTCATCCATACACAAGTGGAAACTCATGAATTAAACAGACCCATCTGAGGGCCTGACCTTAGGGCAGAAGGAGAGTCAGTGGAACATCTAGGTGGCTCTGACTCACACCTCCACAGATGACACTGAAAGGTTGTTGTTGAATTACGACGCCGGGATTCTTGGCCCCTGGAGGAGAAGAATTCAATCCGGGGCCAGAGACGAGGCTTGATTGCTCAGAGCTTTTGTGTAACAAAGTTTTATTAAAGTATTAAAGGAGATAGAGAAAGCTTCTGACATAGGCATCAGAAGAGGGCAGAAAGAGTACCCCCCTGCTAGTCTTTAGCTGGATGTTATATAGTCACCAGCAGTCTGTTAATGAAAGAAAGGAATGTCTCAAAACTTAGAATGGCACCAGGCCCCTCACTCATAAGAGATATTTTGGGATAACCTTGGCTCCAGATGGTTTATCTTGGGCCATAAAATGATTAACTTGAATCTTGAAGAAGGGCAGATCACCATACAAATAGTTTCATTTACATGGATCAGAGGAACAATATCGGAGTATAACATACTGGTTTATCAAATAAGTTCTGAGCCCAAAAGGCGGAACCGACTTGAAGACAGAGTTTGAGGTAAATGCATAGTACATTAGCATAGCTTAAGGTAAATATTTCCACAAGAAAAAAGGCATTGGCTAACTTCAGGTGAAACCAGGATTCATTATGGCAACACAGAATTTTAAGAGAAACCTCCTTTTAAATTTGTGTAGAGAAGGAAAAAATATCGCTAGTTTGTTTTCTCCTGCCGCTTAAGAGAGATAAAATGTCTGACACTTGCAGGCTATTTCCTCCGTTTGGAGACCCCTGGCCTTCCTGCCTGTTAACCCTCTCAACACCATGAGGACACCCTCATAAACTCCCACTGAGGGGAATGGCCACAGTTTCTCAGGTGCATAAATGCTGGAGTTCAGGGATGTGCAGGCTTCACTGGATTCAGTCATGCCTGGCTGCTCTCTGCTATGGCTGCACCCATCTCCACTCCTACCATGTCCTGCAACCTTTGCGGGTTTCCTCTTCTATAACTAGCCTATTTGTATCCTTGCCAATTTCTACAAATTACAATTGCAGTTATCTTCTTGATGATCAGCAGGATATGAAAAATATCAGTATATTCTTGATATTAATCTGTCATGGTCTGAAAACAATGTTTAAGAGGTACTTCTCCACTCCACACTCACAAGGATATTTTCTTAAAATTTTTATAGTAGCTTTATTTATTTGATAACTCAGGCAACATTTTTGCTGTACACCATTCTAGGTCTCCGTGTAGGTTACAGGCTAGCCAGGAGAGACTGTCAAGAGATTGAAAAAAAAAAATGAGGGAGAACCAGATAGTGGAGAAGTAGGTGGACATGGAGTACATCTCTCTCCATGGATACATCAGGAATACACCTTCAGACCCAGAAGTGCATGAAGAACACCAACTGAGAACAGACAGGAGTACCTGACCAGCAGAAAAGAGTATATAGAACCATGCAAAACTCAGTAGGATGAAAGAGCTAGGGGGAAAAACAGGAGGGTTAATTGGATTAGAACTGCTCTCAGTGGGTGGGGGAACTGATGCATGGGCCCGATCCCCACATCAGGGCAATTATCTGAGTCAGAGGAGAAACATTTAATGCTGGGAGTGAAACAGCTGATCTGTGGCAGCCTAAATGGAATGAGAATCAGGCAGTCCTTGCTGCCACCATAGACAGCCTGGACAGGGACACACATCCCCTGGAAGGCACAGCACAACAAAAGAAATCTATAAGCCAATATCACTAATGAACATAGATGCAAAAATCCTCAACAAAATTTTAGCAAACAGAATTCAGCAACACATCAAAAAGCTCATACACTATGATCAACTTGAGTTTATTCTAGGGTTGCAAGGATTCTTCAAAATATGCAAATAAATCAATGTGATACACCACNCTATAAGCCAATATCACTAATGAACATAGATGCAAAAATCCTCAACAAAATTTTAGCAAACAGAATTCAGCAACACATCAAAAAGCTCATACACTATGATCAACTTGAGTTTATTCTAGGGTTGCAAGGATTCTTCAAAATATGCAAATAAATCAATGTGATACACCACATTAACAAATTGAAAGATAAAAACCATATGATAATTTCAGTAGATGTAGAAAAATATTTTGACAAAATTTAGCACCCATTTATGATGAAAATTCTTCAAAAAATGGGCATAGAAGGAACCTACCACAATATAGTAAAGGCTAAATTGGATTAGTATGCTTTAGATGCTGTTAACAAAATGCTGAATCACTCCCCTGATCCACACTGGGTGGACTAAAGAACAGAAACTTATTTTCTCACAGTTCTGGAGGCTACAACTTCACAATCAGGGAGCCAGTAAATTTGGCTTCCAGTGAGGACCCTTTTTCTGGGCTGTAGACGGCCACCATCTATATTGCCTTATGGCCTTTCCTCAGTGCACATGTGGAAACAGAGAGATAAGAAAGGTGGGGGTGCGGTGAGAGGGAGAGAGAGAATGCATGTGCTCTCAGGTGTCCTCTTATAAGACACAGAAGTGTTTGTTTATGTGTGCATGTGCAAGTGTGCACAGTCAGACGAATGGTTGTGAGACCAGGGCCTCATTCTTTTGGTAGAAATTTGAAGTATATTTGATTTACAATGTTGTGCTATTTTTTGGTGTACAGCAAAGTAATTCAGTTATATATATTTTTTCGTATTATTCTCCATTATAGTTAATTATAAGGTACTGAATATAGCTTTACGCACTCTATAGTAGACACTAATTGTTTTTCTGTTTCATATACAGCAGTCTGTAACTGCTAATCCCAAACTGCAAATGAATCCCTACCCAGCCTTTCCTCTTTGGTAATCATGAGTTTGTTTTCTACGCCTGCAAACTTTTGTTTCTGCTTTGTGAATAAATCTTTTGTATCACATTTTAGATTCCACATATCAGTAATATCATATGATACTCGTCTTTCTTTCTCACTTTCCTTCGTATGATCATCTCTAAGGCAGGGCTCCATTCATAGGACTTCATGTAACATTAATCATGTTCTTGAGAGCCCTCTCTGCAAATAGAGCTGTGTGTGTGTGTGTGCATGCGTGTGTGTGTGTGCACAATCTGTCATGTCTGACTTTTTGTGACCCCACAGACTGTAGCCCACCAGGCTCCTCTATCCGTAGGATTCTCCAGGCAAGAATACTTGAATGGGTTGCTATGCCCTTCTTCAGGGCATCTTCCTGAGCCAGGGATTGTACTGCCATCTCTTGCGTCCTGTGCGTTGATAGGTGGATTCTTTACCACTGCTCCGTGTGGGAGGCCCAATTAGAGCCATACCGGGGTTAAAGTCTTCAAATATTAATTTGGAAGGGGCAGCAGATGGGGTGGGTCTCAAATCTAAATCCCAAACATCAATTAACTAATACATAAGAGTCACCGCACTTGCTGGGCACACTTAGGATGAAGCAAAAGTGAGACCTGGTGGTGTGAAGTCCTCTTACATGAGGACAAGCAGGTAAGGAGTCAGATCTACTGGCTATACAGAAGGCTGAGAGTTCTCTCTGTCTCTGGAATCTCTCAGGACATTGCCTGTGATGTGCATCAGATTCTGGTACAATGCCAGCTCATTAAGACACCTGTTTTTATTCTGCCTTTGTGGAGAGGACCTCTGGGGTGGCAAAAGACTGTGTTCTACTTTTTATTTCTTAGCTACTAAAGTTCTGTGAAACGAGAGAAGAGAAAGTGTAGGGTGGCTGGGGATCCCGTACACTATGGAATGTCCACCTCAAAGGGGATCAAACAAAGGTTTCAAGATACAAAAGGACTTTGCAGGACAGGGAAGCCACTGGAAAGTCAGTACTGGGTTTCTCATCACCCTGTCTTCTCCTTAATTGCCATCATCTACTGGACTTCCCTGGTGTCTCAGACGGTAAAGCATTTGTCTACAATGCGGAAGACCTGGGTTCGATGCCTGGATGGGGAAGATCCCCTGGAGAAGGAAATGGCAATCCACTCTAGTACTATTGCCTGAAAAATCGCACGGACAGAGGAGCCTGGGAGGCTACAGTCCATGGGGTCGCAAAGAGTTGGACATGACTGAGCGACTTCACTTTCACTTTCACTGTTCTTGCACTTGCCCAGTGCCAAGTTTGCATTATTCACACAGATGTTCCTTAAGCCTCCAGCAGGAAANAGAGGAGCCTGGGAGGCTACAGTCCATGGGGTCGCAAAGAGTTGGACATGACTGAGCGACTTCACTTTCACTTTCACTGTTCTTGCACTTGCCCAGTGCCAAGTTTGCATTATTCACACAGATGTTCCTTAAGCCTCCAGCAGGAAAAGCACAATCCCAGTCTGTGGCCACAGTGCAGAGGCTGGTGTGGTACCGTGGCCAAGAAAATTTAAGCCTCAATGGTATTTTTCAGAGAACTATAACAAATAATTTCACAATTTTTATGGTAATACAAAAAACCTCCAATAGCCAAAGCAATCTTTAGAAAGAAGAATAGAACTGGAGGAATCAACCTGCCTGACTTCAGGCTATTCTACAAAGCTTCAGGCATCAAGACAGTATGGTAATGGCACAAAGACAGAAATACAGATCAGTGGAACAGAATTGATAGCCTAGCGATAAATCCACGCACCTATGGACACCTTATCCTTGACGAAGGAGGCAAGAATATACAATGGAGAAAGGACAATCTCTTTACCAAATGGTGCTGGGAAAACTGCTCAGCCACTTGTAAAAGAATGAAACTAGAACACTTTCTAATACCATTCACAAAAATAAACTCAAAATGCATTAAACATATAAGTGTAAGACCAGAAGCTATAGATCTACTAGAGGAAAGCATAGGCAAAACACTCTCTCACATAAATTCCAGCAGGATTCTCAATGACCCACGTCCCAGAGCAATGGAGATGAAAGCAAAAATAAACAAATGGGACCTAATTAAACTTAAAAGCTTTTGCACAATGAAGGACAGTATAAGCACGGTGAAAGACAGCCTTCCGAATGGGAGAAAATAATAGCAATCAAAGCAACTGACAAAGAAGTAACCTCAGTAGTACACAAGCATCTCATGTAGCTCAATGCCAGAAAAATAAACGACCCAATCAAAAATGGACCAAAGAAATAAACAAACATTTCTCCAGAGAAGACATACAGATGGCTAACCAACACATGAAAAGATGCCCAACATCACTCATTATCACAGAAATGCAAATCAAAACTGCAATTAGGTACCATCTCATGCCGGTCAGAATGGGTGCTATCAAAAAGTGTACAAACAATACATGAGAGAGAGGGTGTGGAGAAAAGAGAACGCTCTTACACTGTTGGTGGGAATGCAAACTAGTACAGCCAATGTGGAGAACAGTGTGGGGATTCGTTAAAAAAAACTTGAAATAGAACTGCCATGTTTGTTTGTTTGTTTGTTTGTTTAGGTCGCTCAGTTGTGTCTGACTCTGCGATCCCATGGACTGTAGTCTAATAGGCTTCTCTGTCCATGGGATTTTCCGGGCAAGAGTACTGGAGTGGGTTGCCATTTTTTTCTCCATATGACCCAACAATCCCACTGCTGGGCATACACACCGAGAAAATCAGAATTGAAAGAGACTAGTGTACCCCAATGTTCATCGCAACATTGTGTACAATAGCTAAGACATGGAATCACTCAAGAGGTCCATCCTTAGAAGAATGGATAACAAAGCCGTGATACATATACACAATTGAATATTACTCAGCTTTGAAAAAGAATGAATTTAAATCACTTTTAATGAGGTGGATGAAACTGGAGCCTATTATACAGTGAAGTAAGTCAGAAAGAAAATCACCAATACAGTATATAAATGCATATATATGGGATTTAGAAAGGTGGTAGCGATGACTCTATATGTGAGACAGCAAAAGAGACACAGATGTAAAGAACATCTAGAGAACAGCAGTGAAACATGTATATTACCATATGTGAAACAGATCAGCAGTCAGTTTTGATGCATGAGACATGGTGCTCAGGGTCAGTACACTGGGATGACCCTGAGGGATGGGATGGGGAGGGAGGTGGGAAGGATGTTAGCAGTACACATGTACTGCTGCTACTGCTGCTGCTGCTAAGTCGCTTCAGTCTTGTCTCACTCTGTGCGACCCCATAGGTGGCAGCCCACCAGGCTCCCCCATCCCTGGGATTCTCCAGGCAAGAATACTGGAGTGCGTTGCCATTTCCTTCTCCAATGCATGAAAGTGAAAAGTCAAAGTGAAGTCGCTCAGTCGTGTCCAACTCTTAGCGACCTCATGGACTGCAGCCTACCAAGCTCCTCCATCCATGGGATTTTCCAGGCAAGAGTACTGGAGTGGGGTGCCATTGCCTTCTCCAGAACACATGTACACCCATGGCTAATTCTTGTCAATGTATGGCAAAAACCACTACAATATTGTAAATAGTTAACCTCCGATTAAAATTAATTGTTTAAAAATGTAGAAGCTTGAATCAAAAGGGCATAGATTCAAATCCAGCCTCCCTCTGGATTTGAGATCCTAGCTGAGAGAACTGAAGAAAGTTACCAAGCCGCTCAGCTTCAGTTCCTCAACTCCAAAAGGTATCATGACTATTAGACATGATAACGCAGGTAATGTGCATTAACATAGTGCCTGCAAAAGATTTTTGATTTTAATTATATTTTCTCAAGATTACACTAACTGCCTCCCCCCTCATTCTGGGAACACTTAACCCATTGTTCCAGCACTTTTCTTTTCTTGGTGTAAAACAAGGCCAGTAAGGCACAAAGTTTTTACTCTAGTGTTACTGGATTCTTTGCTCATGAAAACTGAGGTGTTTTGTTTGTTTAACTATGGCAGGAAACAGATCTAGCAGTAAAAAGGAGTGTGAAGAAAAAAGTATTCTGGTGGGGGTAGCACATTTTCTGAAGAGCAATTCTGTATTGTAGATATACCTCCCAGAATCTATATTAAAAACAGAACCATTTATACAGAGACTACAAGAATCCCACTGAAACATTATGTATAATGGGCTAAAACTGAGGAGAACTTAAGTGTTGAGCAATTACATTATAATGCACCTTTTATGCATCAGTTCAATGTGATGTTTGAAGAAGTTTTAGACAGAGGTAAAGCTCAGATGTTAGATGAGAAAACCCTAGGAAACAGTTAATGCCAAACCTTGAAATCCTTACTCATTGATATGACTGTTGTATACATTTAATGTACACCTACAACTCAGAACTACCAAAGTATTCCAAAAGGTAGACAGTGGCCAATGCTGAACAACAGGACCCAAATATATATATATATATATAAATATATAAAAAATATATAAAACTTTATTTTACTTTACAATACTGTATTGGTTTTGCCATACATCAACATGAATCCACCATGGGTGTACACGATTTCCCAATCCAGAACCCCCCTCCCACCTCCCTCCCCATACCATCTCTCTGGGTCATCCCAGTGCACCAGCCCCAAGCATCCTGTATCCTGCATTGAGCCTAGACTGGCGATTCGTTTCTTATATGATATTATACATGTTCCATTTCCTAAATTGCCTTCAGTTGCTTTGGGATGCTTGACTAGCTGGACCCAGAACCTCCCCTCAGACTCAAGGACAGAAGCAAGAAAAACCGGCCACTGAAAAGAAACTCAAACACAGAAATAGCTCAGTTTCCTATCTGTGGTAACCAGTATTTAAGCACCAATCAAAACAAGAGGTCAGAGGGTGTCCAATATCCAGTAGGGGCCAACAATGAAGCTCCCAATCAAGTGGCAAATAGTGCAAAAATCCTGGCCTAGGAGAGGGCTCACCACTTAGGACAGGACATTCCTGTGGCCTCAACCTCCCTTTCCCAGCTGAGAATTCAAAAAGAAGGGGGCACAAAGGGCTGCACTCCCCACTTTGCACTCCCCATTGTGTCCATCAAAGTGGACATCCAGCGTGACAAGTGCAGTGGTTCAGCCCCGACTCACCAAAGACTGAGGCCTCCACATGTGTACAGGCCAGGCTCGGCAGAGGCAGAGATGGGTGCACCACCCCTTCCCCAGTCCTTTTGTCCAATAACAACATCAGATCACTGCCAGTCACCACCAGCTCCCTCTCAACAGCTTCAGGGTCGAGGTCAGGATCCTGGATCAGGTACCTGATGACCACGTCCACATCCAGGTAGGACAGGGAGGACACCGAGAGGGTGCTGGCATATTTGGTTAAGGGCCAGCTCATGGGGATATCCCGGTTCTGGTCCCCAGGTCTGGCTGAGGCCTGCTTAACCCCAGATCACCTTGGGGGAACTGTGTACCACAGACCATCAGGCCACCCACAAGTCCCCCTGGCCATATGGCGGCAGCTCACAGGCTGCTAGTTTTGGACTCCCTTGGTCCCCGACTTCCCTTCTAGTACCTGGTACCCCAGGTACTTCCCTTCCCTCCTGGTACCCCAGTGGCACCCCCTACACCCCAGCCTCTGAAGCTTCTAGGGCTCATCTTACTGTGCTCCTCCACCAACCACTGCCTTACAGCCTCGGTGAACCTGCAGGCTCCTTGGAAAGGATACAACTTCAGCACCAGGCCTCGTGGGGCTCCACGCAATGCCAAAGCCTCTGCACTTTGCACTGGGACAGTTGATGCACCCAGGGCCTGGGGGGCTGCCCCAGCCACAGCACCCTAATCTGCAGCCTGCTCTCAGCCTCCCATGGATCTGTGGGCTCCAAAACCATGTGGCATTCTTTCAATACCCTCTCCACTGCCCACAAAACCCACGCTGTTGTCAAAGGACTCCATGGCCACCACGTGTCCCTCCCAGAGGTCAACAGGAGCTGAAGAGAGACTGAGCCCCTCACGAAGTCCTTCCCCTTCTGTGAAAGGACGCCCAGTGCACCTGAAGAGACTCCCCTAAGGGTGCCTCCTCACACCAGACTTGTTACCGCCCAGTGTGACCAGTTACCCATGTGCCATTAGGGAGACCCCGTGAGGCCAAAGGGACTCAGTCCCCTCAATGTGCCTGCACATACAGGCCCCTCCTGTGCAGGCCCAGATGGTGTGGAATAGACACAGCTACGTGTCCACAGAGATGCCACTGAGAGAAGGACCATGGCTTTCTACTCCCAAGGCCTTGAACGATGCTCCTAAACATCTCCTCAAGGCGATAAGGGTTAATGTCCCTCCCCCACACCCTCCAACACCTCCCCACGATAAAACTCAAAAGTAAAACACACACAGGAGGGAAGAGTAGAATCTCCAAGAAGAGGGGTCTTCCCCAAGTTGGAGGATCAGGAATGATGGGCGTCCTCACTGAGCCCACCATGGAGGCACCACCCTCAGGACCACATCTAGACCCTAGTACTTCCCAAAGGCCCATCTCCAAAATCCAGCCCCTGGGGCTTAAGGCTTCAATATGGGAACTGAGGGTGGAAGAAAGACTCGGACACTCAGTCTACAGGCCAGTGTTACTGGCTTCCTATCTATGCTCACATGAGCCTTTTTGGTTGGGAGACAGCGATTGATCAAATCAAGCATAGAAACCACATCTCTTCTGCCTGATAATCCACCTTAGCTATACGGACAGGTGTGACAGCCAAGGCTTCACAGGTCCCCAGCTGAGGGACAGATGGAAACAGGAAAGTAAGACTTCCTGACATAACAGGGTTAAAGCAAGACAAAGCCACGCATCCTAAGAAAGTTCCTGGAATCAGAGGAGCTGTGGAGGTGACACCAGCTGTGGTGACCTATGGTCACTCTATTTTCTCTCTAATTCTGCTCAGGGGTGCCCTCCCCTCCTCGTGTTCCCTTTTGTGTGGGCGGGCCCAGGCTTCCCCAGCTGTCCTGGCCAGTGGTGCGGACCCTCCCTCTCCTGGGCCAACACCACCCCTCTCATCTCAAGGCCAAGAGTTGACAGGGCCTCTCTAGGATCCTCTCACCTATTTCCAGGCTACTCCTCCACCTGAAGGGCTGGTTCCCATGTGTCCCCAGAGGCTGCGCAGAGGTGCAGGTGTCAAAGCAAGACAAACACATGTGCCCTAAGGAAGTTTCTGGAATCAGAGGAGCTGTGGAGGTGACACCAGCTGTGGTGAGCTATGGGCATTCTATTTTCTCTCCAATTCCTCTCAGGGGTGCACTCCCCTCGGGCGGGCCCAGGCTTCCCCAGCTGTCCTGGCCAGTGGTGTGGACCCTCCTTCTCCTGGGCCAACAATGTCCCTCACATCTCAAGGACAAGACATGACAGGGCCTCTCTAGGATCCTCTCACTTATTTCCAGGCCACTCCTCCACCTGTGTGTCCCCAGCCCTATGCTCCNGGTGGGCCCAGGCTTCCCCAGCTGTCCTGGCCAGTAGTGTGGATCCTCCTTCTCCTGTGCTAACAACACCCCTCTCATCTCAAGGCCATGAGTTGACAGGGCCTCTCTAGGATCCTCTCACCTATTTCCAGGCTACTCCTCCACCTGAGGGGCTGGTTCCCATGTGTCCCCAGAGGCTGCGCAGAGGTGCAGGTGTCACTCAAGAGGCTCCCACCCTCGGGCTTCCAGTGGCACTGGTGGAGCTTTAACAATGGGATCTCCACACACAGAAGGGGCCCTGCCTTTGTTGACCTCTGTGCTGTACACTCCCAGGACAGTTGACTATAGGCCGCCAACAAAACGCCACCACCACCAAGTGCCTGGCTGCAAAAAAGATGCTCCTGGTCAGCTGCCTTAAGCAGCGAACTCCCAGGGCTGCAACCTGCCTCTCACCAATCTTCCCGACCCAGGGATCGAACCCAGGTCTCCTGCATTGGAGGCAGACGCTTTAACCTCTGAGCCACTGCCTGGCTGCAAGAAAAGATGGTCCTGGTCAGCTGCCTTGAGCAGTGAAACCCCAGGGCTGCAAACTGCCTCTCACCACACACAGGCACTCTACTCTGAGTCTCTGTGCCTCCCATGAGGGCCACCCAGACTCCCATCGCATTTGCCTCCCACACCATGCACAATGGTAACTAGCTGGCCCAACCTGGACCCATCTAGAACGTGCGTTTCACAATGCAGCTTTGACTTTGCCAGCATGCACCACAGAAGGGGTTCACTAGACAAAGGTAGCAGACGGTGAGGGGCTGAACCACACAGCCTACCAGCATCTTCCCTGTGCCTGTTGCTGTTCATTCAGTCATGTCCGACTCTTTACAAACCCAAGGACTGTAGCACTCCAGGCTTCCCTGTCCTTCACCATCTCCTGCAACTTGCTCAAGTTCATGTCCATTGACTCGGTGATGCCATCCAACCATCTCATCCTCCATTGTTCCCTTCTCTTCCTGCCTACTTGCTCTGTGGAGTCCAACTCCTTGTAACCCCATGAATTGTAGCCTGCAAGCTCCACTGTCCAGGATTTCTCCAGGCAAAAATACTGAAGTGGATTGCCATTACTGTCTCCAGAGGATATTCCCAACCCAGAGATTGAACCTGGTCTAGCACACTGCAGGCAGATGCTTTACCATCTGACCCACCAGGGAAGGCCTCTGGCAACTCTTAACATTTAATATAACTATAAAATCATAAAATAGTTCAAAATTAATACTGAATGACAGTATACAACTTTCTTATTCTCCCACTTCTTACATTGTCTTCAATTACATTGTACTCCTTGAATATCTGGATCTCAGAATCTCCCCTCCAACTGAAAGACAAATGCAGTATGAGGAATTGCAGAAGTTAAAAATAAATCAGAGACAGAACAATAGCTCAGTTTTATTTTTTGCAGTTAACAATCACCAAACAAACTATGTAGACACTGAGCTGCCAAAATCAGCACAGACATAAGATGAAGCCTGATCAAGTACTGCAGAAAGCAATGCCCTGGGGAAGGACACTTGAAGCTAGGGCACACAGGCTAGGTTTAAACCCCTCTTTTGTGCTGAGAAACAGGGGCCCCAAAGTGCTGCAAGGACCGCATCACCCGGGAAAGCTGCTCCAGACAGAAAACGATGGACCTCTGGAGCAGGCCAGGGTCTTCAGCAGTCAGTCGGCTAAAAGGGAGGGAAAATGAAATTCAAGTTCCCGCGAGATTGAGGAAGAGGTGCACGTCCTCCCTCTGTTCTCGCACACCGACAAGCCCATAGCACCACACTTTTCCTTTAGGCTTAACCATCCATTATGGCTCCTCCTGGGCCCAGACTGAACCTAGCCACCACCCACCATTCCCTCCCCAGCCCTGGCCCCCGTCAGAACGCACAGAACCAGCATGCAGCCATTAACATCGAGCTCCTTCCGAATCGGCCCTCGCAGTTGAGTACGTGGAGTCAGGAAGTGGCGGGCAATGTTAGCTTCCGCGTGTGATGAGAAAGGCACAGTGAGGCTGCTGGTGGACATATGGTTAAGGCATCATCCGCATTTCTCATTTTGCCTGTACGTCAGGATCCCTGCTCACTGAGACACGCCTTCTCCCACAGGAGGCCGCCTAGAAAGTCCGGACCTCTCAGCCTATACTCTGAGTACACCCTGGGTATCACCGCACGACCCTCTGGGTCCCTTCAGGTTGCTTTTCCTCACCACCATCCACACTACTCAATTTTGCCTTTATGACAGGCTCCCTGCTCACGGAAATGTCTTCTCCCACAAGGCCACCACTAGACACCCTGGATATCACCACTTGACTCCCTGGTTCCCTTCAGGTTGCTTTTCCTCACTATCTTCCCCTGACAGCCTGACCACCCCTGACCCATATCCTCCAGCCCCCCAGAGTACCCTCGTCCTACACTTTAGCACCACTTGCAACCTCCCAAACCACCCCTCTCCCACACCCTGGCCCCCGCGGCCACCTGGCCCACCGGGGTTCCTGGAATAGGATACAACTGGAGGTCTCGGTTACTCAGAACTGCAGCTCCAGGTGCAGCAACTCCACCAGGCCCTGGAGCGTGAGGTGGCTCCGGGATCTGCAGAATGGCGCCAGCTGCGCCACCTGACTCTCCTGCAGCGCTGGGGCCTCTGGGACCAGCCAGGTCACCAGCGCCTCCATGAACTCCGCGACCGACGACGTCACCAGGGCAAGCTGGGTCGCCAGGATCATCCTGGCCACCAGCACCACCCGGCTCACTGTGGCTGCCCCGTGCTGTGCCCACTGCAAATTCCACGGCACCTGGGTCTTCTTTGGCTGCCCTGGTGGCTCCTCNTGGGACCAGCCAGGTCACCAGCGCCTCCATGAACTCCGCGACCGACGACGTCACCAGGGCAAGCTGGGTCGCCAGGATCATCCTGGCCACCAGCACCACCCGGCTCACTGTGGCTGCCCCGTGCTGTGCCCACTGCAAATTCCACGGCACCTGGGTCTTCTTTGGCTGCCCTGGTGGCTCCTCCACCGTCTGCGTCAGACTCCATCTTGAACCCTCTCCCCCTCCCTCCGCAGCGGGAAAGACTGAACCCTCCCTACAGAACCCAGGCGTGTACTGCGACCTGCAGCTCAGCATAGGCAGAGCGCCTGCGCACACTCACCCTAGTCCTGCCTCTCGATTGGTTCCCACTGACCATTTGTTCCCAGGATGACTGCAGGCTCTTTGGCAACAGGCGCCCCCTGCTGAAAGTTCATGCCTTAGTGTGCAGTGTCGCCCCCTTCTGCCTGTGTGGACACACACCCATATGGTCTGGGTGCTCTAAGTCAGCCCTGCCATGGCCCGGAAACCTGGTGAATGGCTTAGTGGTAAGGCCTCTGGGTGTGGGGTCCAGCTCCTCAGTGTGCATGCTCAAACAGACAGTGCCATACTCCTCAGTGCACACGACGATTCTGGTCCAAGCCTGCAAACCCCAAATGAGCCCCTGTCCTGTGCACCTCCAAGTCTGTGCCGCTGCCAACCCGGCCACACTGACAGGTGACCATCTTGCTGAGTGCAGGCCCTTGTCATCAGCTTCTAGGAGGTAGTCAGGCCCTCACTGTGTCACACCTGGTCTGCCCCTCTGGTGTCCCACACATAGCTAACATGTGCATTCGTGTGTCTCCAGGCAGGTACAGCACATGGGCATCTGCCGGTCCATGTCTGTGTGTGTGTGCCCGAGAAAGATAGAGAATGCCTGTGCACAGGTGCTAGCACATTTGTGTGTACCTGTGTGTGAGAGAGCATGTGGTCAGGTACATGCACATGGGAGTGTGTGTTTGTGCACAGGGTCATGCACATGGGCATGTGTGTGTGTGTGTGTGTGTATGTGTGAAAGAGAGCACGTGTCAGAGGCATGCACACTGGCATCTCTGTGTGTTTTGTTCATGCGCAGATGCCTTTGCATGGCAGTGTACGGGGACCCGGTCCTGGAGTCCTGAGACTAGGGATGCGGAGTGGGCTGTGCTTGGCCGCCTGGGAATGGAAGCAAGGACTGCTGTTGGACTCACTGGAGATGGCATGGGGCGGGGCCTGTTGCGGCTGCAGGCACAGAGATGGCATGGAATCCAGGCTAGGGGCTTTCCCCAGGCCGCCAGAAGCACCAGTGTGAACAGCCTCACATAAGGGCTGCTGGAAAGGCAATGGCCTCCAGGAATCCCCTAGTCACATGGCCTCGCTGGCACAACTCTCACGGGCTTTCCTTCTCCAGGAACAAGGTCTTGCAGCTCTCTGGAGGGCTGTAGCTGCCAGGTGCTCTCAACTGGGAGGTAACCCTGTGTCTGGAGGCCTGCTGGATGCTGGTCTATTTCTGTGTCTGGAAGGAGGTCAAGTCAACAGACCAAGTGCAGCTGGGGGCTGATGGGGCTGGGGCACCACTATCTGGTAGGTGGTGTGCGTCTGCCAGGGAACCACTGGTGCCACGGGAGGTGACTGGATCAGGGCCACTGCACGAGGAGGGGGCAGGTACTTCAAGCAGTCCACTTGATCCTCACTGCCTGGCTGGATAAGCCTCTCAGCAGCCTCCAAATCCAAGGCCAGCAGCCTTCCCCAACCACAGTGGAGGGATTAGATTTTCCAAAGTACTGGAGTTTCAGCTTTAGCATCATTCCTTCCAAAGAAATCCCAGGGCTGATCTCCTTCAGAATGGACTGGTTGGATCTCCTTGCAGTCCAAGGGACTCTCAAGAGTCTTCTCCAACACCACAGTTCAAAAGCATCAGTTCTTCAGCTCTCAGCTTTCCTCACAGTCCAGCTCTCACATCAATACATGACTAGTGGAAAAACCATAGCCTTGACTAGACAGACCTTTGTTGACTAAGTAGAGGTTAGACCTTCAATAGTAAAACCACAAAACAAACTCAAGCACAAATTATTATATATATATATATATATATATATATATATATGAAATTTGCTTTAAAAATAAGGTTTGTTGTTGCAAGGTAATAGGAGGTTATGAGCATGAAAATTAAAGGAATAATTTTAAAGGAATACAGAAATTAAAAGAAAAAATTAAAAAATGATAATAGTAAAATTATATCTTGGAATTAGTCTGTAGCTGCTGAAGGCAGTGTGGGGTCAGTTGTTTCAGAGAGTTCCTCATTCCAGGTTATACTTCTTCTTAAGGACTTTAGGCCCCTTCCAATGTTTAGTCAATGCTAACTACAGGGTTTTAATCTGTTGCACCTGTCACTTCCAGAGCGGTTCCCTCTTCTTTATTTTGGCTTCTTTTCTTTGCAAGTCTCTTTATTGTCTAACTTAGGCCCCGACACAAGGAGGAAAAGGTGGTCACTTATTCAGTCTCACTTGTTCAGCTGTGCTCTGGGGGAGTGAGTTCAGTTCATTTCAGTTCTGTCGCTCAGCTGTTTCTGACTCTTTGTGACTCCATGGACTGCAGCATGCCAGACCTCCCTGTCCATCACCAACTTCCAGAGTTTACTCAAACTCATGTCAATTAAGTCAGTGATGCCATCCAACCATTTCATCCTCTGTCGTCCCCTTTTCCTTCCACCTTCACTCTTTCCCAGGATCAGGGTCTTTTCAAATAAGTCAGTTCTTCGCATCAGGTGGCCAAATATTGGAGTTTCACTTTCAACATCAGCCCTTGCAATGAATATTCAGGATTGATTTCCTTTAGGATGGACTGGTTGGATCTCCTTGCACTCCAAGTGACTCTCAAGAGTCTTCTCCAACACCCCAGTTTAAAAGCATCAATTCATTGGCGTGCAGCTTTCTATATATTCCAACTCTTACATCCATGTATGACTACTGGGAAAACCATAGCCTTGATTAGACGGATGTTTTTGGCAAAGCAGTGTCTCTGCTTTTTAATATGCTGTCTATGTTGGTCATCACTTTTCTTGCAAGGAGCAATTGTCTGTTAATTTCATGGTTGTAATCACCATCTGCAGTGATTTTGGAGCCCCCAGAATAAAACCTGTCACTGTTTCTACTGTTTCCCCATCTATTTGCTATGAAGTGATGGGACTGGATGTCATGATCTTAATTTTATGAATGTTGAGTTTTAAGCCAATGTTTTCGCTCTCCTCTTTCACTTTCATCGAGGCTCTTTAGTTCTTCACTTTCTGCCAGAAGGGTGGTTTCATCTGGATATCTGAGGTTATTGATATTTCTCCCGGCCATGTTGATTCCAGCTTGTGCTTCACCCAGCCCAATGTTTCTTATGATGTATTGTGCATATAAGTTAAATAAACAGGGTGACAATACACAGCCTTGACATATTCCTTTCCCTATTTGGAACCAGTCTGTTGTTCCATATGCAGTTCTAACCGTTTCCTGACCTGCATACAGATTTCTCAAGGGGTAGGACAGGTGGTCTGGTATTTCTGTCTCTTTAAGAACACTGCAAACAAATATCACTGGCATGTGTGGAGTGCACACAGTGTATGTACCACATGGAGTTTGCCCCAGGTAATGATGGCCTGTGTTTTAACAGTCTACACTGTTCAGTCTCCAGGTTGCTCTGCAGGGGTGCTCTCCAAAGTGGGCCCTGCACTTTTTGCACTTCCCAGGACTGATTTGCTAAGGTTCAGTTTCTCAGGCCCTCCACAAGGCACAGACTTGGTTGGGCATCTACTTTTTGCCTTTCCCAGGTCTGAACTGCTCAGGCCACAGGTGCTTGGCAAGCACAGACTTCCATGTTGTGCCGTGCATCTTAATCACCTCCCCTGTCCCAGCGGCTTGCTTTCCCACGTGCACCATGAAAGCACTGTCTTTGGTGTGCCCTGTGTCTCTTCTGCTGAGCTGATCTCAGGCTCTGGCCCCCTTGGCAGATGTCAAACATCCAGGATCCCAGGAAGACGTGGTTAGCAACTGGGAACCTCCTCACAGTTTGGTGGAAGATGCCATCTCTGAGACTGAGATTGCCCCTTGCCTTCCAGCTCTGGCTGTCACCCACATGTCTCTCTGCCTCTGGCGGGCAAGGAGCCAGTCCAATGCTGCTAGCTCTCCTCTGGTATTCGCTCAGTGCTTTGTTCTGTGAACAGGCTAGGCTGCTCATTAGGTCACAGGTCTTCCCAGGAAAGTTCTCTGTGTGTCTCTCTCTTTTTTTGTTTTAACTCTGTCTGGCTATCCCAGAGTTTGTGTTGCTATCTCACGTTAGCTCCCTCAGGTTGTTGTCAGGGCATTCAGGCTGAGTCCTTATCCTAAGCATGCAGCCCATGCCTTCCTGTCCAGCTCCCACTCACAGGTGGTGGATGTGAGCATCTGGGGTACTTCTCCATTGGCAGTTGTGCTTAAGTGCGTATTTTTTTTTTTTCTTTCTCCCGGTTATGTTGCCCTCTGAAATTACAAAACTCCCCAGAGACTCACCAGTGAGAGGGATTCCTGCTGTTTGGAAACTTCTCCTCCTTCATGACTCCCTCCCCAGGATAGGTCTCCATTCCTAACCCTTTTGCCTCTCTTTTTGGTTTTTATATTTTGTCCTATCTCCTTTGGAAGAGAATGAGTTGCCTTTCTGGGTGCATAGTGTCCTCCACCGGGGTTCAGAAGCTGTTTGTTGTAAGTTGCTTAGCATTCAAATGATCTTTCGATGAATTTGTGTGGTTGAAAGTGGACTCCCAACCACATCCTATTCCTCCATCTTAGGAACACCTCGAAATTGGCAAATTTATTCCCAAACATTGTTCGGAAGGTGCTGTGCTTAGTCATTCAGCTGTGTCCAACTCTTTGTGACCTCATGGACTGTGGCACCCCAGGCTCCTCTTTCCATAGTGATTCTCCAGGCAAGAAAACTGGAGTGGGTTACCAGGCCCTCCAGGGTATCTTTCCAAGCCGGGGATAGAACCCAGGTCTCCCACACTGCACACAAGATTCTTTACCAGCTGAGCCACCAGGAAAACCCAAGCATACTGGAGTGGGTAGCCTTTCCCTTCTCCAGCGGATATTCCTGACCCAGAAGCCTAACCAGGGTCTCCTGCATTGCAAGTGAATTCTTTACCAACTGAGCTATCAGGGAATATAGAGAATTCTTAAGCCTGAAGCTTTTTGTTTACTTGTCTCTGTATTGGCCAGTTCCCTTCTCTGACAATGACCAGGAGCTGTCTTGAGGCCATATGAAATAGTGTGCTTAGATCCAGATGAAACACGTTTAAGTTGGCCTCCACTGCTTGGTTGGCTTGCATAGTCTCATCTCCTCCTAAGGAGGCTAATTCCAAGCCACTTTTTCAAATTGCTGGCATTCAACATTCAGAGGTGGTTAGCTTTGTCCACCTATAGGTTTCCGATTTATTGGGCTCTCACTCACCAAAGGTTTGAGCTCTCAGGCAGAGAGCATCACCGTTAGAAGAACTGCATCCCTTCCCAGCTTTGCTTGAGACCACCTGCTTCGCCTGAGTTCCTCTTTCTTTTGTAGGACTTCTCTGAAAGTAGAAAGACCATCAACACACCCCTAACATTTTGATTCTTTCTATCACTTCCTCCAACACTTCAGCTTTGGACAGCCTGTCATCCACCTCCCAAAGTCGTGTGGGGAGTAGCTGCTTTATCAACCGTGCTTGGAATACAGCACATACAACGAACTGCATCCATTTAAATTGTGTTCCTTGGTGATTTCAGAAAATTGTGTCTGCCCATGCAGCCAGCACCAGAGTGACATACAGAGTGTTCTCATCATCCCTGTGGTTGTCCTTTCCCATCACACCCAACCTGCAGCAACCTAGAGGTGTTTCACTCTAGATGTGTTTGCATTTTATATAAATGGGCCATCCAATGTGTGTTTGAATATGTACTTTGAATAAAGTACTATGAACATTTGTGTCCAAGTTTTAGTGGGGACATACAGTTTTCCCTCATAGCTCAGTTAGTAAAGAGTCCGCCTGCAATGCACGAGAACCTGGTTTTCAATGCGACTCCAAAATTGACGATAAGGGGGCAGGAATGGGACGAGTTAAAATGTCACAAATCTCCCTGTTGTTACTGAATGAGATTCAATACGATGATGCTGAAAATGCTAGCCTGTGGATCACTTTGAGAACCACTGGATGAATGGATGTATGGGATGAACAGTCCTCCCATCACTTCACGGAAAATAGAGGGGGAAAAGTGGAAGCAGTGACAGACTTTATTTGGCAGGGCGGGGGGAGCTTCAAAATCACTGCGGATGGTAACTGCAGCCATGAAATTAAAAGACGCTTGCTCCCTGGAAGGAAAGCTATGATAAAACTAGACAGTATATTAAAAGGCAGAGACATCACTTTGCCAACAAAGGTCTGTATAGTCAAAGCTATGTTTTTCCAGCAGTCATGGACAGATGTAAGTGTGTGACTATAAAGAAGGCTGAGTGCCAAAGAACTGACATGTTTGAACTGTGGTGTTGGAGAAGACTCTTGGGAGTTCCTTGGACAGCAAGGAGATCAAACCAGTCAATCATAAAGGAAATCAACCCTAAAGATACATTGGAAGGATTGATGTTGAAACTTAAGCTCTAATACTTTGGCCACCTGATGCATACAGCTGACTGACTGGAAAAGACGCTGATGCTGCAAAGATTGAGGGCAGGAGGAAAAGTGGCTGATAGAGGATGAGGTGGTTGGGTGGAGTCACTGACACAATAGACATGAGTTTGAGCAAATTCTGGGAGATGGTGAAGGATTCGGAAGCATGGCATGCTGTAGTCCATGGGATCCGAGAGTCAGACAAAACTCAGTGATTGAACAACAATACTCCTCTACTACAATAGGAACACACAACTGGCCTCTTTTTTCTTCGTTACTAAATTCTGATCATTGAACCAACAGGTATATGAGAAGGAAGGATGTTTTCTCTCTTTGTGGATGGTAAAGGATGGGCCCACCCCAAGGGATCTCTCAGTGACTTTTCAAACCAGTGCTGACAACGGGAAACACCTTTTCTAAATATAGTTCATTTTAAATCCCTGCCTTCCCTGTGGGTTGGGAACACACCGGAAAAAGGAAAACATTTCTCCTTCCCAAGGGCAATTAAATCATCTGTTTCTACCTAGTACTTCTGATAATTGCTCTCCCAAGGTCCTAGGAGTCCCTGAAGGTCCTTGGTATTCATTCTTCCAACAGCACTCCCAAACTCTCCTTGCTACCTTCACCTGCCTCGTGCCCACAGATTTTGCTCTCCTGCTTCAGTGGATCAATGCTCCAGTGTGCTCCTGGCTTCATTCTCAGAATATTCGTGNAGGTCCTTGGTATTCATTCTTCCAACAGCACTCCCAAACTCTCCTTGCTACCTTCACCTGCCTCGTGCCCACAGATTTTGCTCTCCTGCTTCAGTGGATCAATGCTCCAGTGTGCTCCTGGCTTCATTCTCAGAATATTCGTGGTGAGAGGTGAGTGAATAGGACAACTGTTTCCACTTGTAACCTTGAGACCAGGTAGAGAGGCTGGATGCACATCTGGCTATGAGAAGGTGAGTCTTGGCAGTTTTTTTCCAGCCCTGGAATCAAGATAAACTTTGTCCTCTTTTCTTTGTGGGCTGATGAAATGGAGAAGGCCTAGGAGTAGGAGATCAGCCAATTCCTGGTATACTACAGGAGAGATACTGATGGGTGTTGTAGGAGCTCCAAGAACAGAAGACTCTTGGCACAATGATAAGGAGCTTGGAAGGAAAGCAGGTAAGGTTCCTGGGCAGGGGCTTTAACTGGCATCAGGAGTGCCAGCCAATGTTTCCTCAGAGACTGGAAATTGAGCAAACCCCTTCCCTGACAGAGGAGCAGGTTGGGGCTGGCACCGAGAACAGAAGCCCATATATACGGTGGGGCTTCTGAGCTAGCCATGATCACCCTGTGGCATGTTGGGGGATTTGCATTCTCTTTCCGGGTGTCAGGGCTGTGAACAGAAACAGTCTTGTGCTCCCTGCACAGCCAGGCAAACTGGGCCTTCCAGATGACCTTGACCAGGGTTTGTCAAGGCTGAACCTCTGAGTCTCCATCACAGCAATAAGGCCCTGAAGGCAACCATGTGAAAAGCACAGAGGGGAAGAGAGAAAGTTTGAAGCAAAGCTGGCCATGCGTCCAAGAGGAGCCTCAGCAGGGTGACATACTAGGTCCCCTAGTATTCTCCTGTGACAGGTCCCAAGTGCAGCTGTGTCTGTGACACCCAGCAGGGTTAGTCAGGCTCTGAGCAGCTGACTCCTCTGACCAGGATCATGGACCCCATCATACCAAGCCTGGGTGACACAATAAGACTTGTAGTCAAGTAGACTCGGCACTGGGGACTCAACAGGCAGGTGCCAGGACAAACACCCGAGGGGTAGAGGTGGGTTCTGGCAAACCTTTGATCCTCTTATTGTAGGATTCTGATACCTTTCAAACCGACGGTCGGGGAGACATAGAGTGTACACCAGACCCCAGGCGTCAGGGGGCCACTGGCTCAGCTGACTTTCACGCTCTGGAGACCTCCCCTTTCCACATCGTCCATGGAGGGAGAAGGCCTATTGGTGGCTTCTTTTCGCTCCACTGCAGCTACTCCTTGCAGCCTTCTCTCCTTCTTGGAGGAGCTTTATTATGATGGCTTACTACACTTGTTTGTGCTTCTAAAGCTTCTCTATACAAACACACAGGAGGCAGGGTATGGGCAGCAGGCTGTGTGAAAATCCACAAATTTAAATACCATGGCTAGTTTGCTGCTGCTGCTGCTAAGTCGCTTCAGTCGTGTCTGACTCTGTGCGACCCCAGAGATGGCTGCCCACCAGGCTCCCCGTCCCTGGGATTCTCCAGGCAAGAACACTGGAGTAGGTTGCCATTTCCTTCTCCAGTGCATGAAAGTGAAAAATGAAAGAGAAGTCGCTCAGTTGTGTCCGACTCTTCGAGACCCCATGGACTGCAGCCTACCAGGCTCCTCCGTCCATGGGATTTTCCAGGCAAGAGTACTGGAGTGGGGTGCCATTTTAATCAGTACCATATATATATATATATATATATATATATATATGTGTGTGTGTGTGTGTGTGTGTGTGTGTGTGTGTATGTATATCTAGACCTTCATGCTGTTTCTCATTTTTTAGTATTATGAATAATGCCAAAATGAATATCCTACTATTGTTGTTTTTCTGCACTAGATTTTCTAGAAGAGTTGTTGGGATAAAGAGTAAGCCCCTTTAAATAATTTGATACATATTAACAAATTGCTCCCTCAAAAGTTGCATCCATTCACATCCTAACCAACTGTGTATGAAAGTGATCATTTTCATGCATCCCACTGCAAATGGAATAGATTCAATCTTGTACATCTTTGCCCATCTAGTCACTCAAGTCACATCTCAATACAAGTCCACTTTCCTTTCAATTTTAATGTAACTGAACAATATGTAGGGCATTTGGCCAATGGTATCTCTTCTTTGAGAAGTGCCCATTCATAGTGTTTACCAGTGTTCTATTTGGGACAGTAATATTTTTCATACTGATGGGCAAGTGCTCTTTACATGTTTAAAATATCGAATCTTGGTCATAATTGGAAAACACATTCCCTCCACATTCCTTCATTGTATCTTTGTACATCGTCTTTTTCTATGTACAAGTTAAAGCAATTTACATTTAAATGACTTAAGTGATCATTTTTTTCATTATACTTTCTGAATTTTGTTTCCAACCAACAGCCCTGCCCATTATAGAATTATGAAAACGTTCATTCAAAATAAGTTCTAGCCATCCGTATACACTAGCTTTGTTCGTAGTGATGCTTTCTAAGGCCCACTTGACTTCACATCCCAAGATGTCTGGCTCTAAATTAGTGATCACATCATCACTGGGTTCTTTATAGACATTTTTCTCTAGAAATTCATTTGCTGAAAATGCCCATCACCTTTCACATCTATTCAAATCCTCCAAGAAAATGAGACTAGCATTCTGTGACCTGTGTCTATAGTGCGATCCTTGAGACCTTCTTGTCAAAGTACCTCATTAAGATATGAAGATATAAAGAATTTATTTAAGAAACTATCTTTTTGCAGTTGGTAGTGACAGAGGGTATAGAATGAGGGAAAGATAAGACTCACAGCTAACGCAGTCCTTCTTCCAGCCGATAATTATAAAATCATTCTTACAAACACACATGCCTATGTTTGATGAAAATACGCACTGTTCTTTCCTATATTTTAGAACTGCTATTCTGGCCAAATAGAAAATACAGACAAAGCTTTAAGGTTTTGTTAAAAAATAAATAAAAGTCAAAGTGAAAAACAAGTCCTTTAGGTAGATATATTCCTAAATATTTTATTCTTTTTGTTGCAATGGTGAATGGAATTGTTTCTTTAATTTCTTTCTCTACTTTCTCATTATTAGTGTATAGGAATGCAAGGGATTTCTGTGTGTTGATTTTATATCCTGCAACTTTACTATATTCATTGATTAGCTCTAGTAATTTTCTGGTGGAGTCTTTAGGGTTTTCTATGTAGAGGATCATGCCATCTGCAAACAGTGAGAGTTTTACTTCTTCTTTTCCAATAAGGACCCTGTATGCAAGACAGCAAAAGAGACACAGATGTGTAGAGCAGACTTTTGGACTCTGAGGGAGAGGGAGAGGGTGGGATGATTTGGGAGAGTAGCATTGAAATATGTATACTATCATGTAAGAAATGAATCGCCAGTCTATGTTCGATGCATGATGCAGGATGCTTGGGGCTGGTGTATGGGGATGATCCAGAGGGATGATGTGGGGTGGGAGGTGGGAGGAGGGGTTCATGTTTGGGATTTCATGTACATCTGTGGCGGACTCATGTCAATGTATGCCAAAACCAATACAGTACTGTAAAGTAAAATAAAGTAAAAATAAAAATAATAAAAAATAATAAAAGAAAAAAAGGGAAAAAAAGAAATAAAAAACAAAACAAAATTTAAAAAAAATCTTTTTATCTGTATATGTGTTTATTTGTTTGAGTTTTTGTGTGTGTGGGATGGGGATAGTGATGGAATTTTTATTTTTCATTGCCACAATATGAATAATTTAATTTGAGTGCTTTGTAGTGATCTTTACCACCTCTAAGAGAGAAAGAGAGAGCTTTTAGCTTTCTTTCTTTTCTCCTTAACTAATATTTCTCTACTCTCATGCTTTAGCATTGTGGATGAATACTAAACTTATTATCTTTTAAGTGAAAAAGGATATTTGCAAATTTAATATTTGCTTTCATTTTTGATATAGTTTTAGAATCACAAATTTTATTAACATTGATTTCTCTTTTCTCTTGCCTTTAGCTAATTGTTTAAAATTAATCTCTTTTCTCATGGTATGACTGAAAGCTCTTCTAAGACAAATTTAAAGTCTTAGTTGACCTAAAACTTAATTTTTACTTGACTTCCTATTTTCATCAGCATTCAGAAAAAGGGCTGAAGTGGAACATTTTAATATTTTGGTTGACAACCTTCCAACCTCTTTTCCTATTTTATAAAAAAAAATCTCCATTGCTTATAATAGTAGTGGAACACAGTGTCTTACTTCACTCACCAGAAACTGAAAGAGGGTGTACTTTTACCTCCCTGCTCCTTGACAGAATATCTGATACTTCCTCAGCTGATTAGCTGGGGCTTCCCTGGTGGCTTAGATAGTAAAGAAACTGCCTGCAATGTGGGAGACCTGGGCTTGATTCCTGGTTTGGAAAGATCCTCTAGAGAAGGGAATGGCTACCCACTCCAGCATTCTTTCCTGGAGAATTACATGGACAAAGGAACCTAACAGGCTACGTACAATCCATGGGGTCACAAAGAGTTGGACACGACTGAGCAATATTCACTTTAGCTGATTAGCCATTGCCACTAAGTAATCTAGAATCCAGAGCAAGCACCACAGAGATGAGTTAACAGCTGGAATGTGTCCTTTATTGCCATCAAATCCATAATGAAGGCAGCACCAACATCCTGGCCCAATCACTCTTGCTGCAAGAATCTAGAATGTTTTATTTTCAAGTCTCCCACCAATTCTGGGTTCTTAAATAAATTCCTTGTTTATCTCGTATATACCCAGAATTTATTTCTGTTTAGAAACAATTCAAATAATAAAAGTGTTCTTCTCAAAACCATTATTGTGGATTTAATCAAAACATTGCCTAATTCTTAATACTGCTTGTGCAACTTTATACCTTCATTAACTCATTCATTTGGAGCATTCATTTATTGTGCATCACTATGATTTGGTGTGTGTGTGTGTGTGTGTGTATATATATATATATATATTTTTTTTTTTTTTTAAGCATGGGTTTACTATTAGGCTGAGCTTACCTGGTGGCTCAGCAGTAAAGAATCTGTCTGCAATATAGGAAACCACTTCCAATACAGGGGACGCAGATACAATCCCTGGGTGAGGAAGATCCCCTGAGAAGGAAATGGCAACCCACCCCAGTATTCCTGCTTGGAAAATCCCATGGACAAAGGAGTCTGGCAGGCTATAGTTCAAGAAGTCACAAGAGTCGGACACAACTTAGCAAATAAACCACCACCAACCACCACTCAGGCTGGTCTGAGTTTAAATTCTGACTTCACCAATTAATATGTAATTTTTACTAATGTGTGGCACAAATACTTTATTCTGAAACTCACTGTGTAAGAGAAAGAGAAACAAGTTTGAGACCAGAAAATGCATCACTAGCTCTGCCTCTAAGCAACATTAGAATTTAGGGTAAATAATCAGCTCTGATCTTAGTAACTTCATCTATAAAGAAAGTGTTGTCCAAGATGATTTTTCAAGCTCATTTCTAGTTCTAAAAATCTATAATTCACATAAAAATCCATTTCAAGTTTCAAAATTGTGACTGTATTTTGCAATCATTCCCTATGTGTTTGTATATTTTTGTGGAGAGGTACCTGATGTTTTATATAAGCTCATTTTTGGGTCAGTTCCCCCAAAATACCAGTATCATAGCATTTCCTAGAACAGGCCATTTATACCTAGAGGGATAAGCAGCTTGCATGGCTCCCAGACCCTGCAAGTCTGTGTCTACTGACCACACCTCTCAGAACAATCCCATGTGCCTTTTTTTTTTTTTGGCTTGGAACTTTCTATGTTCCCTTGTGTCTTACCTGATTTGTCTTTAATTGACAAGTGTCAGTTTACTTTATATTTCCCCAGGGAAACGTCCTTAAACCTCTCCTATCTCTCTTCCTAACCAAGGTTAGGCTTCTTATGATGGGCATTTTCAAATACTGTACTTTTGTGTAGCAGTCATCCCAACTGTATCTCAAAAATCATTTTTATCATTTCTCCATTAAGCTCCATGAAGGCAGAGTTTTGTTATTAACTATATTTCTAGTACTTTACATTCTGTCAAGTCCATAGTGGGTACACAGTTTGTTGAACTGAAAAAGTGAAATTTACTTCCAAAGCAAGCCTGGATGTCTGATTCCAGCTTCCAGTTCTCACTACTCAATTCCAATGATTTACACTTTAGACATGTATCTTGTGCAATAAAACCTTACTGATATTTGCCATGATTTTGGGTCACAGATTATTTCTTTCTCTAATGTCCCAGGAATCACATATGATATATCTTGGCCAGTATCTCAGCCTGCAGCTGCCTTCACTGTTCTCCCAGTGGCAAGCTCATCTATCTTTTGATAATTTGGGTAGGTTATCATGATTCTGTTTCAGATAATTGATGACAACATAACATGTAAGGACACCCTGGGGTTATGAGACAAGACATGGGAGCATTTCCAGGCTCTATTACTCTAATTAAAGGAATAACTCTCTAAGGATAGAATTCACAGTTCTCAGGAACTGGTCAGTGACATTGGCATTTGACTAAAGTCCATGGATAATGCAAAAATGAAAGCCAACATAAATCATCTCTTTATAAGAAAATGAACAGCATTATCAAGGAAATAAAAAGTGCATTTGTAAGTGCTTAAAGTGACAAATAATTTGTAAGCTTCCCAAATCTTTATAAACAACCAGAGGGCCTGATATTTTATAGATACTCAATCAACATTACCAAATGGTAGATTGACTAAGATAAATATACTTAAGAGAGCTATTTCTCTACTATGTATCCCTTGCTGATACTAAAGTCTTATATAAAGAGTATTAATTTAATTCCAAATAGTGAATGAAAAGAATAAATGTTTTAATAAATGTCCAAGATACATACAAATGTCATTAAAGTGCATAAAATGCTTCCTGTCTCCAAAGATAAAATGAAGTACATCCCATCTAGGTGACTAAAATGATAATGGTAAAGTGCCTGACATACAGTGTGTCTGTGTTCATTCATTCATTGAAATGTGATCCTGATATGTTTTACACTTGGGAGAGCTTAAGAGTTCACTCTCATAGCTCTACCTCTTCCATGCCAATGTAAAATAATGACAGTTAAAATGGAGACAAACAGTAATAAGCTTACAGCCACACTCAAGCATAGAATAAACTTTAGCAAAGCAGAAATGCAGAGAGGAAGGTGGAGACCTGATGGCCTCAGGTCTGTAAACTAGCAGAGAGAGCTAGGTATTATCTCACACTGGATAATGGGACTATAAGTACCCATCTGGAGGGGACAACTCCCCTTTTTAAAGGCTAGAGCTGAATTCAGTTGGAAGAAGAACTTGAATCAAACTATTAATACCAACTGTGATATTACTAACATGACTTTTGGGTCTCTAGTTTCTGTTAACATCATGTCTGTCTGTTGAACTCCCTTTTTGTTCTTGTAGTCTCATCATTTTCTTTCTTTCTCCTTTTCATGAGAGTTTTCCTCTCACTCTTCTTCCCATATCCATCTTTTCTTCAGTCTCACAAAATTCCTCACACTTCCTAAGAGGGAAATATAGATTATTATTTGACTCAGGAAAATTAAGAATGTGAAAACATTGGCCACAAAAGAAAATATCAGAATTGATGTATAAAATCAATTTATTTTTTTGTAAAAAAAACTTACTAATGAATCAAATTTTGTTAGTAATTTGAGCAAATATTTGCAAGAATGAAAATAATTTTAATTGATTATTTATTTTTTCCACTTGACCCTTGTTGATTATCTATTTTATGTATATAGAAGTGTATACATGTCAATCCCAAACTCCCAAACTATCCCTAAAATTAGTAAAATAAAAAATGTTTAGCTATGACATATAGAAAATTAATAAAATAGAGTGATGTAAAGGAATCCTTTCTGGAAAAAAGCTTTCTAGATAATATGTATTTTAATTTATACATTTAGATTAAAATGTTCTTTCAAAGCACTCTCAGGGTTAAAATAGTCTCAGCTTGAAATGACATGGAAAACTATCACTCAAGAATCCATAGGAATTACTCAAAATTTAACTTTAGAAGTCAAACAAGATGACCTCTATAACCACTTGTACTTGTGAAACTTTGCTTTTCCTATTTCCCATTATTCCAATAAAAAAGTTTTTCGGTAGTTAAAAAGGCAATGATGTTCTTTAGTAAATCAGTACATTTTAAAAACCCAGGCGTTTTGGATTGCTGCCATTCTGACTGGTGTGAAATGGTACCTCATTGTGGTTTTAATTTGCATTTCTCTGGTAATGAGCGATGTTGAACATCTTTTCATGTGTTTGTTAGCCATCCGAATGTCTTCTTTGGAGAAATGTCTATTTAGTTCTTTGGCCCATTTTTTGATTGGGTCATTTATTTTTCTGGAATTGAGCTGCATAAGTTGCTTGTATATTTTTGAGATTAGTTGTTTGTCAGTTGCTTCATTTGCTATTATTTTCTCCCATTCAGAAGGCTGTCTTTTCACCTTGCTTATAGTTTCCTTTGTTGTGCAGAAGCTTTTAATTTTAATTAGATCCCATTTGTTTATATTTNTCTTTTCTTGGTGTAAAACAAGGCCAGTAAGGCACAAAGTTTTTACTCTAGTGTTACTGGATTCTTTGCTCATGAAAACTGAGGTGTTTTGTTTGCTTGACTATGGCAGGAAACAGATCTAGTAGTAAAAAAGGGGTGTGAGGAAAAAAGCATTCTGGTGGGGGCAGCTCATTTTCTGAAGAGCAATTCTGTATTGTAGATATACCTCCCAGAATCTATATTAAAAACATAACCATTCATACAGAGATTACAAGAATCCCACTGTGACATTATGTATAACGGGGTAAAACTGAGGAGAACTTAAGTGTTGAGCAATTACATTATAATGCACTTTTTACACATCAGTTCAATGTGATGTTTGAAGAAGTTTTAGACAGAGGTAAAACTCAGATGTTAGATGAGAAAACCTTAGTGCTGCTAAGTCGCTTCAATCGTGTCCGACTCTGTGTGACCCCATAGACGGCAGCCCACCAAGCTCCCCCATCCCTGGGATTCTCCAGGCAAGAACACTGGAGTGGGTTGCCATTTCCTTCTCCAATGCATGAAAGTGAAAAGTCAAAGTGAAGTCGCTCAGTCGTGTCCGACTCTTAGCGACCTCATGATCTGCAGCCTACCAGGCTCCTCCGTCCATGGGATTTTCCAGGCAAGAGTACTGGAGTGGGGTGCCACTGCCTTCTCCAGATGAGAAAACCCTAGAAAACAGTTAATCCCAAACCTTAAAACCTTACTCAGTGATACAACTGTTGTATACATTTAATGTACATCTACAACTCAGAACTACCAAAGTATTCCAAAAGGTAGACAGTGGCCAATGCTGAACAACAGGACTCAAAAACTTTTTATTTTCTTCCATTTCCTAAATTGCCTTCAGTTGCTTTGGGATGCTTGACTCTCTGGACCCAGAAACTCCCCTCCCACTCAAGGACAGAGGCAATAAAATCTGGCCTCTGAAAAGAAACTAAAACATAGAACATAGCTCAGTTTTCCTATCTGTGGTAACCAGTATTTAAGCACCAATCAAAACAAGAGGTCAGAGGGTGTTCTATATCTAGTAGGGGCCAATAATTAGGCTCCCAATCAAGTGGCAAATAGTGCAAAAATCCTGGCCTAGGGAAGGGCTCACCACTTAGGACAGGACATTCCTGTGGCCTCAACCTCCCTTTCCCAGCTGAGAATTCAAAAAGAAGGGGGCACAAAGGGCTGCACTCCCCACTTTGCACTCCTCAGTGTGTCCATCAAAGTGGACATCCAGCGTGACAAGTGCAGTGGCCCAGCCCTGCCTCATCCAAGCCTGCAGCCTCCACATGTGTACAGGCTGGCCTTGGCAGAAGCAGAGATGGGTGCACCACCCCTTCCCCAGTCCTTTTGTCCAATAACAACATCAGATCACTGCCAGTCACCACCAGCTCCCTCTCAACAGCTTCAGGGTCAAGGTCAGCATTATGGCTCAGGTACCTGCTGATGATGTCCACAACCAGGTAGGACAGGGAGGACAAGAGGGTGCTGGCATATTTGGTTAAGGGCCAGCTCATGGGGACATCCCGGTTCTGGCCCCCAGGTCTGGTTGAGGTCCTCCTAACCCCAGATCACCTTGGGGGACCTGTGCACCAGAGACCATCAGGCCACCCACAAGTCCCCCTGGCCACATGGCGGCAGCTCACAGGCTGCTAGTTTTGGACTCCCTTGGTCCCCGACTTCCCTTCTGTACCCCAGTGGCACCCCCTACCCCGCAGCCTCTGAAGCTTTTAGGGCTCATCTTACTGCGATACTCCGCCAACCACTGCCCTACCACCCTGGTAGACCTGCAGTCTCCTTGGAAAGGATACAACTCCAGCACCGGGCCTTATGGGCTCCACCCAAGGCCAAAGCCTCCACAATTTTCATTGGAACAGTTGATGTCCCCAGGGCCTGGTGGGCTGCCCCAGCCATAGTGCCCTTCTCTGCAGCATGCTTCCTCCAATGGATCTGTGGGCTCCAAAACCATGTGGCATTTTTTCAATACCTTCTCCACTGCCCACAAAACCCACGCTGCTGTCAGAGGGCTCCATGGCTGCCATGCGTCCATCCCAGAGGTCAACTGGAGCTGAAGAGAGACTGAGCCCCTCATGAAGTCCTTCCCCTTCTGTGAAAGGATGCCCAATGAGTCAGTGTGCCTGCACAGACTCTTCTAAGGGTGCCTCCTCGCATCAGATTGGTTACTGCCCAGTGTGCCCGGCTACCCATGTGCCACTAGGGAGAACCTGTGAGACCAGGACTCAGTTTCCTCATGAAACCAAGCTCCCTTCAGGTTTCCCCAATGTGCCTGCAGATACAGGCCTCTCCTGTGCTCGCCCAGATGGCGTGGAATGGACGCAGCCAAGTGTCCACAGAGATGCCACCAAGAGAAGGATCGTGGCTTTCTACTCCCAAGGCCTTGACCGAGGCTCCTAAACATTTTAAGGTGATAAGGGTTAATGTCCCTCCCCCACACCCTCCAACACCTCCCCACAATAAAACTCAAAGTAAAACACACACAGAAGTGGATGAGTAGGANCACCAAGAGAAGGATCGTGGCTTTCTACTCCCAAGGCCTTGACCGAGGCTCCTAAACATTTTAAGGTGATAAGGGTTAATGTCCCTCCCCCACACCCTCCAACACCTCCCCACAATAAAACTCAAAGTAAAACACACACAGAAGTGGATGAGTAGGACCTCCAAGAAGAGGGGTCTTCCCCAAGTTGGGGGATCAGGAATGATGGGCGTCCTCACTGAGCCCACCATGGAAGCACCACTCTCAGGACATCATCTAGACCCTAGTACATCCCAAAGGCCCATCTCCAAACTCCAGCCCCTGGGGCTTAGTGCTTCAATATGGGAACTGAGGGTGGAAGAAAGACTCGGACACTCAGTCCACAGGCCAGTGTTACTGGCTTCCCTATATATGCTCACATGAGCCTTTTCCATAAGGAGACGGTGACTGACCAAACCAAACACAGAACCCACATCTCTCCTGCCTGATAAGCCACCTTAGCTACACGGACAGGTGTGACAGCCAAAGCCTCACAGGTCCCCAGCTGAGGGACAGATGGAAACAGGAAAGTAAGACTTCCTGACATAACAGCATTAAAGCAAGACAAAGCCACGCATCCTAAGGAAGTTCCTGGAATCAGAGGAGCTGTGGAGGTGACACCAGCTGTGGTGACCTATGGTCATTCTATTTTCTCTCCAGTTCCGCTCAGGGGTGCCCTCCCCTCCTCGTGTTCCCTTTTAGGTGGGTGGGCCCAGGCTTCCCCAGCTGTCCTGGCCAGTAGTGTGGATCCTCCTTCTCCTGTGCTAACAACACCCCTCTCATCTCAAGGCCATGAGTTGACAGGGCCTCTCTAGGATCCTCTCACCTATTTCCAGGCTACTCCTCCACCTGAGGGGCTGGTTGCTATGTGTCCCCAGCCTTGCACTCCCCAGAGGCTGCAGAGAGGTGCAAGTGTCACTCAAGAGGCTCCCACCCTCAGGCTTCCAGTGGAGCTGGTGGAGCTTTAACAATGGGATCTCCACACACAGAAGGGGCCTTGCCTTTGTTGATCTCTGTACTGTACACTCCGAGGACAGTTGACTATAGGCCGCCAACAAAATGCCACCATCATCAAGTGCCTGGTTGCAAAAAAGATGCTCCTGGTCAGCTGCCTTAAGCAGCGAACTCCCAGGGCTGCAACCTGCCTCTCACCACACACAGGCACTCTACTCTGAGTCTCTGTGCCTCCCACGAGGGGCACCCAGACTCCCATCACATTTCCCGCCCACACCATGCACAAGGGTAACTAGCTGGCCCAACCTGGACCCATCTAGAACGCACATTCCACAATGCAGCTTTGGCTTCGCCAGCATGCAACACTGAACGGGTTCACTAGACAAAGGTAGCAGATGTTGAGAGGCTGAACCACACAACCCACCAGCATCTTCCCTCTGCCTGTTGCTGTTCATTCAGTCATGTTCGACTCTTTACAAACCCAAGGTCTGTAGCACTCCAGGCTTCCCTGTCCTTCACCATCTCCTGCAACTTGCTCAAATTCATGTCCATTGACTCGGTGATGCCATCCAACCATCTCATCCTCCATTGTTCCCTTCTCTTCCTGCCTTCAAATGTTCCCAGCATTAGGGAAATCAGGTGGTCAAAGTGTTGGAGCTTTCATTTTACAAAAGTCAGCTAAAATGCATCAATTGGAATGAAAGAAAGAAATGTGTGTTTATTTACAGACAAAATGATTGTCTATGTGTGAAGTCCAATGGGATGTATAAAAGAGCTATTACAATTAATTAGTGAGTTTAGCAATGTTTCACAATACAAGGATACTCGTGAGAGGACTTGGACTGCCAGGAGAACAGACCAGTCAATCCTAAAGGGAATTAACCCTGAATATTCATTGGACGGACTCATGCTGATCCTGAAGCTCCTATACTTTGGCTACCTGATGTAAAGGGCCAACTAACTGGGAGAGACCCTGATTCTGGGGAAGACTGAAGGCAGCAGGTAAAGGGGGAGACAGAAGATGAGAAGGTTAGATAGCATAACCCACTCAATGGACATGAATTTGAGCCAATTCCAGGATAAGTCGAGGACAAAGGAGCCTGGTATGTTATAGTTCATGGGGGCAACAAATAGTTGGCCATGAATTATAGACTGAAAAACAACATCATTGAGGTGTTATATGAAAAGTGCAAAGTGCACTTGCTCTGTGGAGTCCAACTCCTTGTAACCCCATGAATTGTAGCCTGCAAGCTCCACTGTCCAGGATTCCTCCAGGCAAAATTACTGGAGTAGATTGCCATTACCGTCTCCAGAGGATATTCCCAACCCAGAGATTGAACCTGGTCTACCACAATGCAGGCAGATTCTTTACCATCTGACCCAGCAGGGAAGGCCTCTGGTAATTTATCTTAACATTTAATAACTATAAAATGAGAAAATATTCCAATATTAATATTGAATGACAGTATACAACTTTCTTATTCTCCCACTTCTTACACTGTCTTCAATTACGTTTCACTCCTTGAATATCTGGATCTCAGAACCTCCCCTCCAACTCAAAGACAAATGCAGTATCAGGAAGTGCAGAAGCTAAAAATAAAGTCAGAGACAGCATAATAGCTCAGTTTTATTTCTGCAGTTAACAATCACCAAACAAAAAAGGTGGACACTGAGCCCCAAGCAGCAGCACAGACATAAGATGAAGCCTGATCAAAGTACTGCAGAAAGCAATGCCCTGCAGAAGGACACTTGAAGCTAGGGCACACGGGCTAGGTTTAAACCCCTCTTCCGTGCTGAGAAACGGGGGCCCCAAAGTACTGCAAGGACTGCATCACCTGGGAAAGCTGCTCCAGACAGAAAACGATGGACCTCTGGAGCAGGCCAGGGTCTTCAGCAGTCAGTCGGCTAAAAGGGAGGGAAAATGAAATTCAAGTTCCCGCGAGACTGAGGAAGAGGTGCACGTCCTCCCTCTGTTCTCGCACACCGACAAGCCCATAGCACCACACTTTTCCTTTAGGCTTAACCATCCATTATGGCTCCTCCTGGGCCCAGACTGAACCTAGCCACCACCCACCATTCCCTCCCCAGCCCTGGCCCCCGTCAGAACGCACAGAACCAGCATGCTGCCATTAACATCGAGCTCCTTTCGAATCGGCCCTCGCAGTTGAGTACGTGGAGTCAGGAAGTGGCGGGCAATGTCAGCTTCCGCGTGTGATGAGAAAGGCACAGTGAGGCTTCTGGTGGACATATGGTTAAGGTATCATCCGCATTTCTCATTTTGCCTGTACGTCAAGGTCCCTGCTACCTGAGACCCGCCTTCTCACACAAGGAGGTTGCCTAGAAAGTCCGGACCTCTCAGCCTATACTCTGAGTACACCCTGGATATCACCGCACGACCCTCTGCGTCCCTTCAGGTTGCTTTTCCTCACCACCATCCACACTACTCATTTTGCCTGTACAAAAGGCTCCCTGCTCACGGAAACACACCTTCTCCCACAGGGCCACTGCCAGACACCCTGTATATCATTGCCGGACTCTCTGGTTCCCTTCAGGTTGCTTTTCCTCACTATCTTCCCCTGGCAACCTGACCACCCCTGACCCATATCCTCCAGCCCCCCAGAGTACCCTCCTCCTACACTTTAGCACAACTTGCAACCCCCCAAACCACCGTAGCCCACACCCTGGCTCCCGCAGCCACCTGGCCCACCAGGGTTACTTGAATGGGATACAACCGGAGGTCTCGGTTACTCAGAACTGTGGCTCCAGGTGCAGCGCCTCCACCAGGCCCTGGAGCGTGAGGTGGCTCCGGGATCTGCAGAATGGCACCAGCTGCACCACCTGACTCTCCTGCAGCGCTGGGGCCTCTGGGACCAGCCAGGTCACCAGCGCCTCCATGAACTCCGCGAGCGACGACGTCACCAGGGCAAGCTGGGTCTCTAGGGTTATCCTGGCCACCAGCACCACCCGGCTCACTGTGGCTGCCCCGTGCTGTGCCCACTACAAATTCTATGGCACCTGGGTCTTCATCGGTTGCCCTGGTGGCTCCTCCACCGTGNTGGGACCAGCCAGGTCACCAGCGCCTCCATGAACTCCGCGAGCGACGACGTCACCAGGGCAAGCTGGGTCTCTAGGGTTATCCTGGCCACCAGCACCACCCGGCTCACTGTGGCTGCCCCGTGCTGTGCCCACTACAAATTCTACGGCACCTGGGTCTTCATCGGTTGCCCTGGTGGCTCCTCCACCGTGTGCATCGGACTCCATCTTGAACCCTCTTCCCCTCCCTCCGTAGCAGGAAAGACTGAACCCTCCCTACAGAACCCAGGCATGTACTGCGACCGCAACTCAGCATAGGCAGAGCGCCTGCGCACACTCACCCTGCCTCTCAATTGGTTCCCACTGACTATTCGTTCCCGCGATGACTGCATGCTCTCGGGCAATGGATGCCCCCTGCTGAAATTTCATGCGTTAGTGTGCTGTGTCGCCCCCTTCTGCCTGTGCAGACACAGACCCATGTGGTCTGGGTGCTCTAAGTCAGCCTTGCCTTGGCCCGGAAATCTGGTAAACAGCTTAGTGGTGTGGGGGGTCTGGGTGTGTGTGTGTGGGGGGGGGCAGCTCCTCAGTGCACATGCTCAAACAGACACTGCCACACTCTGCAGCACACGTGAGTTTCTGGTCCAAGCCTGCAAACTCCAACTGAGCCCTTGTCCCTGTGCACCTCCAAGTCTGTGCCTTTGCCAACCCACCCGGCTATGCTCACAGGTGACCATCTTGCTGAGCACAGGTCCTGGTCATCAACTTGTGGAAGGGAGGGGGCCCCCTTGTGTCACACCTAGTCTGTCCTTCTTGTGTCCCACACGTAGCTCATGTGTGCATTCGTGTGTCTCTAGGCAGGTGCAACACATGGGCATCTGCCTGTCCATGCCTGTATGTGTGTGTGCCTGAGAAAGAGAGTGCCTGTGCACAGGTGCTAGCACATGTGTATGTACCTGTGTGTGAGAGACCATGTGGTCAGGTGCATGCACATGGGAGTATAAGTATGTTTGTGCACAGGGTCATGCACATGGGCGCGCGTGTGTGTGTGTGTGTGTGAAAAAGAGCACATGTCAGAAGGATGCACATTGGCATCTGTGTGCTTTGTTTATGTGCAGATACCTTTGCATGGTGGTGCACGGGGAACCCGTCCTGGAGTCCTGAGACTAGGAATGAAGATTGGGCTGTGCTTGGCCACCCCAGGCGGCAAGCAAGGACTGCTGTTCGACTCACTGGAGATGGAATGGGGCTGGGGCTCTTGGGGCTGCAGGCACACAGATGGCAAGAAGCACCGGTGTGAAGAGCCTCACACAAGGGCTGCCGGAAGGGCAATGGCCTCCAGGAAACCCCTAGTCACATGGCCTCTGCTGACACAACTCTCACGGGCTTTCCCTCTCCAGAAACAAGGTCTTGCAGCTCTCCAGAGGGCTATAGTGCTCTCTGCCAGGTGCCCTCAACTGGGAGGTGACCCTGTGTCTGCTGGCCTGCTGGGTGCTGGTCTATTTCTGTGTCTGGAAGGGGTCGGGTCAACAGACACAGTGCAGCTGGGGGAGATGATGGCGCTGAGGCACCACTATCTGGTAGGTAGTGTGCGTCTGCTAGGGAGGTGCCACAGGAGGTGACTGGATCAGGGCCACTGCCCAAACAGGGGACAGGTACTTCAATCATTCCACTTGATCCTCGCTGTCTGGCTGGATAGGCCTCTCAGTTCAGTTCAGTTCAGTTCAGTATATGCCCATTTTAAGGTAAAAGTCCCCATTCATTATTCTGTTTTTACCCTGTTGTTATTTTCAACATTTATTTTAAAAAGTATATTCGACCAATGTGATACTTAACAATTAATTTCTAGGATAAATCCACAAGCTTCATTTTTTTTTACGCTTATAAGATTATTAGTTCAGGCAGTGATTTAGAAATGTGATGTTAAATATAGTTCAGGTGGATACTATAATTAAAATTGAAATTTTATTCAGTTTTGTAAACACGGTAGCTATAAATAGAGGAAATAAGAGTCTTTCCAATGAACTCTTCGGTATTTGTCTTGCATAAAGCCAAAATAAATTCTTTAATCAGATAAACACAAAGAATATTTCACTATGTATTGGCTTCCCAGGTAGCACAGTAGTAAAGAATCCGCATTCCAATGCAGGAGATTCAAGAGATGAGGGTTGGATCCCTGGGTTGGGAAGATCCACTGGAATAGAAAACAACCCATCCTAGTATTCCTGCCTGGAAAATTCTATGGACAGAGGAACCTGGCAGGCCACAGTTCATGGGGTCGCAAAGAGTTGGACGCAACTGAGCACGCACGCGCGCACACACACACACACACACACACACACACACACAGAGTATGTATATGTTATTTCATTCAGTTTTTTTCAACACATATTTATTGAATTCCAACTGTGTGCTGTGGAAATTCAGAGAGCAAGAGGACTGGATAACAGTTAACAACCTCAGAAAATTTCGTAGTACTGTAAAGCCTGCTTCCAGAGGCTTGTACTTAGGACTTTATAAGACCCAGGGCTTTGAAGACTCTGCAAAGCATATTTTAATGAAGGGACACAATTTACTGGAAGGACTCCAGCCCCTGTTATTCTATCACATGAGAGCTTTCTGAAGCAATTGTAAAAACATCTTAAGCAAGCAACACAAACTAATTAGCAAATTGGTGTCAAGAATGAAAATGACGCCTTGGGTTTTTCACCACATCCCCTAGGCCGGGTATATAAAGAGGGAGGGAGCATAGGGAATCCATCATACTGAGGACGTTCATTCCCTGCCCTCCAAGCCGCCCAGCCCAGACACCATGAGCTACGGTTTCTCCAGCGCCGTCTTCCCAGGTTGCTACTGGGGCAGCTCCGGCTACCCCCTGGGCTACAGTGTGGGCTGCGGCTACGGTAGCACCTACTCCCCAGTGGCCTATGGCTTCGGCTATGGCTACAACGGCACTGGGGCCTTCGGTTACCGAAGATTCTGGCCATTTGCTCTCTACTGATTTGCTGAAATACCAGAGGCATGGAACCGTCTCCCCCAAACCCGAGAGGCGCACGTCCAGGTCCTCAGCGTCTCATCAGCCTCCCATCAGCACCAGAGTCTCAAGGGAAGAAGATGAAAAACCACTTGCCTCCAGCTGCCTCCCCTGCATGATGTTTGTTGGGACAGTTTGAGAAACTTGACACCCAAACATGTTTTACGTTTGACTTTTCACCTTGCTCATGACTCTTGTCATTATCAAGTTGTGGATGTGTCTGTCAAATTCTCAATAAACTTGTCTCAACCGCTATCATATTCTCACCTGAGTGGAGTTTCCTTTCTTGGTGCGCATATTTCTTGGAACAGGCAGTGAGGTGGATAGTGGATGTAGTTTTCTCATGTGGGTGTTAGAAGCAGTGAGAAAGCAAATAATCCCTGCTCCTGTGTGAGAAGCAGGCAACAAGGGTCTGCTTATGATTTTTTAAAAAAATCCTATCTTAACCTTCCTTTAAGTCTGTGACATCCTCCTCCGGTTCTGGCGCCAATGTTACACCATCCATTGCTTGGTGTCCCTCCGCATCTCGCCACTCCTGTTCCTCACAAGGGAGCCCAACATTGAGGGACTCTGTCAATAATTTCTGTATCAATACAAAGCAAACCCACTATTTTCCTTCTCGGGGACCAAGGATTGTAGAATAAAATGCCATGTCCCTTATTTAAGGATTNAGTCCATGGAATTCTCCAGGCCAGAATACTGGGCTGGGTAGCCTTTCCCTTCTCCAGGGGATCTTCCCAACCCAGGGATCGAACCTGCATTGCAGGCGGATTCTTTACCAGCTAAGCCACAAGGAAAGCCCAAGAATACTGGAGTGGGTGGGTAGCCCACCCCTTCTCCAGCGGATCTTCCTGACCCAGGAATCGAACCAGGGTGTATCAAAGTTTTTGCCTCATCATAATTTAGGCTGACTAGCCCTCTTGGCTCAGCTGCACTAGTTTGATCTGTTTATTGAAAGTGCAAGTCCCCAAACTGACCTGGTTGAACCTTCTTTTGGATCATTCCTCAAGTCCCGTCTCTGGAAGGAGAAGTGCCCTGTACAGACCACATTAAGGTGGGACAGGAAGACTTTGAAACGAGACAGCCCTTGGTTCCCAATCTGGCTCTCCTGACCTACCAGCCAGATTAGCTTAGTAGGGATAATGACACCAGTCTTGAGGGGTTATTGTGGTGTGATTACACGTAATGTATGTATGTACTAGGTATTCCATTGGAGAAGGAAATGGCTACCCACTCCAATATTCTTGCCTGGGCAATCCCATGGACAGAGGAGGCTGGCAGGCTACAGTCCATGGGCTCGCAAAGAGTCAGGCATGACTGCGACTAAGCAGGCATGCACTAGGTATGCCATGCGTGATAGCTACTATGGTCATGAATATTGTTAATTATGTAATCTTGGGCAAGTTACTTAATCTCTTTGAGATTCTCCTCTGCAAATTAGGGATAATGTTAATTTTATTGTAGTCAAATTTATCAACCTTTTGAAAAAGAAATTGTTTTGTACTCTGAGGTCATGAAGATTCAAGCTTCCTATACTTTTTTTAAATGGGGGTTTTGTTTTTAAAGAATATCTTTTTTTTTTAAAGGTTTATTTGTTTATATTTTTATTTTTGTCTGCATTGGTCTTCAGTGCTGCCCAAGGGCTTTCTCTAGTTGCAGCAAGAGGGACCTACTTCTTTGGAGCACAGGCGCTAGGTGCGTGGGCTCAGGAGTTGTGGTGCATGGGCTTTATCGTCCTGAAGCACATGGGGCCTTCCCAGATCAGGGAGTGAAGCCATGTCCCCTGGATCGGAAGGCAGATTCTTAATCCCTAGACCACCAGTGTGTGCTTAGTCACTCAGCCATGGCCAGCTCTTTACAGCCCAAAGGACTGCAGCGCACCAGGCTCCTCTGTTCATGGAGATTCTCCAGGCAAGAATACTGGAATGGGTTGCCATGTCCTTCTCCAGGAGATCTTCCCAACCCAGGGGTCGAACCCGGGTCTCCTGCATTGCAGGTGGATTCTTTACTGTCTGAGCCACCAGGGAAGCCTAAGACTACTGGAGTGAGTAACTCAAGAATACTGGAGTGAGACCACCAGGGAAGCCCCTTTCTACTTTTATACTGATGCGTACCTTTCTTATCTTAAAAGTTCTTTATAGACATCAGCGTCACTTAGTAACCCAGAGTTTTGCTTGCATGCCTCCTATGATGACTGAGATATCTAGTGCCTGTCCTGGAATGGGCTATGTCTGTTTGTCCTGTAGTCTATGGGAACCATGCCATATAGCTTCATACTATCCCTATGAAATAGGTGTTAGAATTATTCCATTTTATAGATGAGGTGCTAAGTCACATCAGTCATGTCCGACTCTGTGCGACCCTGTAGACGGAAGCCCACCCCGCTCCTCTGTCCCTGGGATTNCCTGTAGTCTATGGGAACCATGCCATATAGCTTCATACTATCCCTATGAAATAGGTGTTAGAATTATTCCATTTTATAGATGAGGTGCTAAGTCACATCAGTCATGTCCGACTCTGTGCGACCCTGTAGACGGAAGCCCACCCCGCTCCTCTGTCCCTGGGATTCTCCAGGCAAGAACACTGGAGTCGGTTGCCATGAGGAAGTTGCCTTATATGTTTATGTTTTTTGCTTACAGCGGACATGTTAACTTCTGTCTTGCCTCCTTTGACTATAAAAGGGTGAGAAAGCTAAATACTCATTCTCCCAGACTCCTCTACCGCTAGAAGTGTCATCTGACAGTACTGATCAACCTAAATGAGAATCTCTAAATGCTTCAAGGGAAACCCTTGTTTTAATAAAACCCTTAATAAAGTGAACTGGAGTGACATCCCTTCTCCCTTCTGTCTTTCTGGAATGCAGATGTGATGCCTGGAGCAGGTGCACTTATCCTGAGACCGTTGGATGACAAAAAGCTAACAAGCTAAGGATGGCAGAATGGAAAGATGAACTCAGAATTGCTGGTGGCATCACTGAAGTCTAACCCAGTAGAAAAATAACCATCTACCTCCAGGTGTCAAACTCTAAAATAAAAAGCTCTATGGACATCTTGGAGGGAGTTGCAAGAATCCACCTTAAGCCAAGAGGGGATCACAGAACTTCTTGGCTTTGTCTCAGGGCAGACAGAAAGGGGGAGCTGAGCATATGAGGACATTTGCTTTCTTTGCCTTATTGGGAATTTGAATGCATTACTAAAACAAGCTCCACAGAGGGACCTGCTTTGAGCTGTCCACCAGGGTGGTGCTGATACTTCATGTTATGGAGCTGAGCTAGTGAGAAACCTGGGTGCTGTGCCTGCAACTGCCACAGCATGGCAGCAGCAAAAAGAGAGGACAAGGTGTGGGGTGTGTGTGTGTGTGTATGTACCGTTTCAGTAATTTATGCCTGACAGCTGGGAGAACTCACTGGCCATGACATTTCCAAATATTCTTTGCTAAGAAGGGAGAACAGGAATCTGGGTGGGGATGGAAGGCTAAGAATTCTTGTGGGATCCCAGGTCAACTGTGAGAGAGCTTAACTTATTTTCCAGTCCATTTGGTTCAATGTGGGACACCACAAGGGATCTAGGAAGACTGATCACGTGATTTGGTTCTGCTCTTTCAGGTAAGTGAGGAATAAAATTCTGAAGTTTCCCAAGGAACTGTCCCACCAAGGGTCTTCTGGGGCAGTTCTCTTGAGAGCACACCTGGATGTCAGATATGCCTTCAGGCTTCTTTTCAGGACTTCAAGAATTAGACCTTTTGCTCAACTTTTTTGCTCTCCTGTCTTGTCACATATTTTTTCCCCTTACCTCTGATCCCTCAGTAAATGGACAATCCTAAGCACTTTTTTTTTTTTTTAATTTTTTGGCTGATATTAACTACAGAGAAACTGACTTGGATAAAAACAAAACAAAAAACAAACATAGGTCAGTTGCTAAGTTACATGAAGTCTTAAAAGCTTTTGAGAAATAGCTGGTACTGATCTTGGTTGCAATCTAGATGGAACTTCTTTTGACTCCACTTAACCCCTTTCTGACCCTTTCACTGGCCCATCTCTTGGATTTCTTTTTCATCCCATGAATTCTTTTTTGATTCACTGGACTGGTGCTCTGTATCTCCCAACCTCCCGCTTATTCACCCTTCGCCTGTAGGAAGGGGGCATTCTACTTTATAGAAAGTGTGAGGTTCTGAGCTTGATCCTAGGTGACTTTTGGGAAGAGGAGTGTACTTGGTTCTTATCTGCTCATCCTGGGCTCTTTCTTGGGGTCCTATACCATGCTTATAAATGGATATATCTTTTTATTTGGGAGTTCATGACTTATGTTTGATAACTTAGAGAGTTTTAAAGAACTATATATTTAATTCTGTTTCATTTTTCCTATTATCAAATTACCAGACTTTGCCCACCTTTTATTTTTTGCCTATCTTTCAATTTGCTATTCAAGTTCCATCTTTTCTGTGAAGATATTCCAAGAAGTCTAATACAGAAGAACATCTCCTTTCTGCTCTTAGACTCAGGATACGCAAGACCACTTGATACAATTGCTTCTCTGTTACATTGCTCCCAACCCTCTGTAGCTAATTAGGAATTCACAGATACTCCTCAGGTAATTGTGTTAAGAGAATTTTGAAACATTCTCTGGATACCAGCGCTATAAATCTTGAGATGAGTAAAAGAAACATTTAATCATAATTTAGGTACACCCCCCCAGACTTTTTGTGTTCACTCATCCTTTCTTCTGTTGCCTCCAATATGCTGTCTACTAATCCATCTGCTCTTATTAGTCTTTCACCTACTTCACTTGATCCTTGAGTCTTAGATTTTCTTCTAGTCACCAAGTTATGTGTTATTATATCTACAGATCCACTTTCCTCAGGGACAGGACTCTCCTTTCCTTTCAAGGGTGGGCTCCCTAGGCTTTCTTTATAGAATTCATTTCTCTGGCACACAGACAAGCTGTCCCTCCATTGGACATCTGTGGGGATGATTTTCCAATCATGGTCTCTTTGGGAACTTCACCTTCATAGAACTCCAGATTGAACAAAAGCTTCATTAGTGAGTGATTATCTACTATACAAAGGATTCCTTTAAATAGAAAATTCCCAGAATGGATTTGAAATAGGTTTAATTTAACCCCAGTCCAAATGTATACCCCATTCAATAACACACTGATTGTTAAGGATGAGGTACACTTGTGCTTATTATATAGACTAATTGCTTGTTTGTCCTTCTAAGCCCCCTACTTCTTACCTAGTAGAGCACACTTCTTTCAAATTCTTCAAGATTCACTTCTGTGGGAAGGCTATTTTCTGACGAAAAGGAGTGCCTTGGGGAAGACCCAGCTTAGTCCCACTGTCACTATTACTCATAATGAAAGAGAGGAAGTCATCTATCAAAGACCGCCTTGTCAAGACCCACAGCCTCTCACATCTCTTTTCAGGCTCTCTGTGTCTGTCTGCTGTGTCTGTCTGTCTCTGTCTCTCTTTATGTATCTCTCAGCATAGCCAATCAGCAATTTTAAAGTTCACAATTGATTTTCATCTAGGTCTCTGGTTCCCCACTACCGAGATCGTGTTCACCTTACACATGGTGTTTGAAATAAAGAGAGAAAGACTACGGTCTCATTGCCTACGCCCGTTATCAGAACTAGATTAAAGGAAATTTTCCTCCCTTCTGCTGAAACTTTACCTGAAATTCCACAATGAGCAGCATTGCATATTCCAGTGTATCCAACCTGTGGTTCTCATGGTATGGCTGTATCTTTAGGATTCTGGCTAATCTGGTGAGAAATGCAGGTAATTTGAAGAAAAAATTCAGATTGTCTATACAAGTGTTGCCTGAGTGTTTCATTACCGACTGTATGTTTCGGATGAGGGTCTATCCATAGGTGTTTGTTAAAGAACTGTTTCGAAGAGGGGTGTAACGAATCATTACCAACGCCTCCTAACTGGTCTTTCTAAAGTTTTACCTCTCTTTTTCATGAAAATTTCTCCTTTTAGCTAGGCATCTCCGACTTTAATTTGTGTGTGAATCATCTGCGGAGTTTGTTAAAATGCAGATTCTGATTTAGTACATTCGGGATGGGAACGGAATTTTTTTAACTTCTAACAAGCTCCCATGTGATCTTGATGATGTCAACCTGTGGACCACGCTTTGAGAGGTAAGGCTCTATAAACTGCTGGATGAACCTTCTAAATGTGAACCTGATCCTGTCTCTTTCCTACTTGAAACCCATCCATAAACTCCATCACTTCCAAAGTTAAACCCCACATCCTTAGATGACATACAGGTCTTTATCTTCCGCTCCTTGCCTATCTTTCCAGCTTTATCTATCACTCTTGTTGGAGAAGGCAATGGCAACCCACTCCAGTCCTCTTGCCTGGGAAATCCCATGGATTCCCTGCGGAGCCTGGCAGGCTGCAGTCCATGGTATCGCCAAGATTCGGATACGACTGAGCCAGTTCATTTTCTTTCTTGTTGTTTCCAGAAGTGGTCATGCACCGCCTCACTTGGGCACAGCTTGTGGACCCCACTGATCCAGCAGACTTCCACCCGCCCTTTCAGATTCATCTCATACTTCCTTGTTCTAGGAATCCTCATCTGTCACCTCAAGGCTTCTTTGCTCCTCCATGCTCCCCAAGCACTGACTGTGAACTTCAGTTACATATTGTATGCCAGGACAGTTTTGTCTCCCATTCTTCCTCCCTGTTAGACTGTCGGTTCCTATAGGGCATCATTTTCTATTCTCTTTAACGCAGACTCTCTATACCCTAGCACAGTGCTCGGCACATTTAGTAAATACTTGAGTGAAGGTAGACATGAGTTTGTAATGTTCCTTTCATGGCACTTGCTCAGCCAAGGTCAACCTGTCTCTGGTTCTTGTCTGCCAAGCTCTAGGTCTCGGTCCTGTGTTCAACCCTCTATCTGGGGAGATGAATCTGATGCCTACAAGACATGCCTAATTCCATGGTCTGAACATTAGCAGCAGTTTAAGTCATTGCTGTTGCTTGGAAAATGCTAATTAATCAACATGATTTGTCTGGTGCTCAAGGGAAAAAGTCAAACGGTTTTAAAAGCAGCATTTACCTCAGGTAAGCGACTTTTGTTAACTAAGGCAGGAGGTCTCACCCCAGTCTGCCCACTGGAACCACTTGGGAATCTTTCAAAAAACACTGTTGCCTTGGCCCAGGCCCTAGGAATTCTGACTTAATTGGCCTGGAGGTAAGGTGTGGCATCAATAGTTTAAAGAACTACCACTAAATATCACTGTACCAAATTAGGCATCATAACTCTTCTCTTTTTTAAGAAAATATTTTATTGGAGTATAGTTGCTTTACAAAATTGTGTTAGCTTTTGCTACACAACAAAGTGAATCGGTCACACATACATAAATCCCTCTTTTTTGGATTTCCTTCCCATTTAGGTCACCACAGAACACTGCTACAACTCTTCTCTAAAAGAGCTGCCACTTATCTGATGGATTATCCGACCATTGTTCTTCCTCCTTGTCGTTGTTCAGTCACTAAGTTGCTTCCAACTCTTTGTGACTCCATGGACTGTAGTTAGACAGCATGCTAGACTCCATGGGGTTCTCCAGGCAAGAATGCTGGGGTGAGTTGCTGTTTCCTTCTCCAGGGGATCTTTCTGGACCAGGGATCAAACCTATGTCTCCTGCATTGGCAGGCAGATTCTTTACTACTGAGCCACCAGGGAAGCCCCTTGTTCCTCCTTAGAAACTCTTGATGTAAATTTCTTGACATAGTTAGCAAAGGTGATAAAGTTCTTATTTCAGCTTATTCAGTAGCTCTCACTTATAGTTATGCTCTATGAAGTCTGTCATCTTACTAAGAGGACTTTTGAATTAAAACTCATGCTCATCAACGCCAAATGACTTTGAATCAGAAAGAGGGGAAATTGGCGTTGGGGTGTTTTTTTTTTTTATCAACTATGGAAGTGTTCTCTGTTTATCTCTAGAATGGACATGGGTAAAGGAGAAGTTCAGCTGAGGGCAGGGGTAAAGCTTTTAAGTTTTCCCTGGCTTAGTTTGGATGGAGTGATTTCTCTGAAGCATTGTGCAGTTAGAGCCCCAAGATATGATCTTGGAATCAGCTACAATTTTGAAAACCAGCTGCTCATGATATTCCTCCCTTGGCACAGAGAATGAGCAAGAAACCTTACCGAGTCAGAGGTGCTCTGATAGTGGGTGGGCTTCTCTGATGACTCAGATAGTAAAGAACCCACCTGCAACGCAGGAGACCTGGATTCGATCCCTGAGTTGGGAAGATCCTTCTTCCTTCAGAGGGGATGGGGTTCTTGTTTCTGTCCTTTTTTTGTTTTGTTTTTGGCCACACCACACAGCATGAGGGATCTTAGTTTCCTGACCAGGGATTCAACCCTGTGTCCCCTGCATTCCTGCATTGGCAGCGTGGAATCTTAACTATTGGATCACCAGGGAAGTCCCAAGGGGATGGGTTTTGATGGGGCCTGGTCTGAGAAGGTCCCCTTTACCCCTGCTCTCCTATAGTTGGCATATATTCAGGGTCCTGGGAGCCACCATCCCATAAAGGGGAATTTGAAGGCCATCCATCAACAGTAGCCAAGAGCACCCTTGTATGTTTCCTAAGGCTGTAATGCTTTCAGATAGCAAACACATTGGTGCGAAAGCTCAGTGTGAGGGATAGGACAAAGGCTGATAAACTCTTGGTCAACATTTGGTAGTTTAAAGTCACTCATATTACCTGCTGCTGCTGCTGCTAAGTCACTTCAGTTGTGTCCGACTCTGAGCGACCCCATAGACGGCAGCCCACCAGGCTCCCCTGTCCCTGGGATTCTCCAGGCAAGAATGCTGGAGTGGGTTGCCATTTCTTTCTCTAATGCATGAAAGTGAAAAGTGAAAGTGAAGTCACTCAGTCGTGTCCGACTCTTAGNTCAATACAATATTATAAAGTAATTAGCCTCCAATTAAAATAAATAAATTTATGTTAAAAAATAATAAAAAAATTAAAAAAAAAGAAATGAAATTTCAACATAACAAACTTCTAGGAAATTATTGGAGGATATTTTAAATGTTGAATTCAGGTGGTAGCAGATTGGGAAGGGCAAATGGGAAGAAAAGTATCAAATTTAGCAATTTAATTTTTTTTTCCGTTGCCATAAATAGTATCGATCAGTTTGAATGGCTCATTTAGAACTGAAATTTCCTAGCAGAGGAAGATGCAGAACACTGAAAAAGGATTCTGGTCAAACTGAATGCTGTCCACACAAATTGTTTGCATTGTAGATTATCCTTACACTTCCAGTAGTCTTAACTTTTTTCCTACTAACCCTGCTTTTCAGTCCTGGGATCCTTTGTCTTCACTTTGTCCACCCTTGTCCTCCTGTCCACTATCCTCACTTCCCTTCTGCTGCTTCAGAAGAATCCTGTTTTATCAGTTTATCTCCCTCACAACACCGTTTCATGCCTCCATTGTCCCAATCTGGCATATCACACATTAGCCACGGAAAAGACAAACTCAGGAATGGAAATGGGGAAATAAAATTATATCAGTATTGTCTGAAGTCTATTTTCAGTTCAGTTCAGTCGCTCAGTCATGTCCAACTCTTTGCGACCCTATGAATCGCAGCACGCCAGGCCTCCCTGTCCATCACCATCTCCCGGAGTTCACTCAGACTCACGTCCATCGAGTCCGTGATGCCATCCAGCCATCTCATCCTCGGTTGTCCCCTTCTCCTCCCACCCCCAATCCCTCCCAGCATCAGAGTCTTTTCCAATGAGTCAACTCTTCGCATGAGGTGGCCAAAGTACTGGAGTTTCAGCTTTAGCATCATTCCTTCCAAAGAAATCCCAGGGTTGATCTTCAGAATGGACTGGTTGGATCTCCTTGCAGTC
>SJYX01017529.1:75694-119629 GCA_006410675.1 Oreotragus oreotragus | reverse complement strand
CAGCCTTATGGCAGAAAGTGAAGAAGAACTAAAGAGCCTCTTGATGAAAGTGAAAGAAGAGAGTGAAAAAGTTGGCTTAAAGCTCAGCATTCAGAAAAGTAAGACCATGGCATGCGGTCCCATCACTTCATGGCAAATAAATGAGGAAACAGTGGAAACTGGCTGACTTTATTTTTGGGGGCCCCAAATTCCTGCAGATGGTGACTGTAGTCATGATATTAAAGGACGCTTACTCCTTGGAAGGAAATTTATGACCAACCTAGACAACATATTAAAAAGCAGAGACATTAGTTTCCCACCAAAGTCCGTCTAGTCAAGGCTATGTTTTTTTCCAGTAGTCATGTATGGATGTTAGAGTTGGACTATAAAGAAAGCTGAGCACTGAAGAATAGATGCTTTTGAACTGTGTTGTTGGAGAAGACTCCTGAGAGTCTTTTGGACTGCAAGGAGATCCAATCAGTCCATCCTCAAGGAAATCAGTCCTGAGTACTCATTGGAAGGACTGATTCTGAAGCTGAAACTCCAATAGTTTGGCCACCTGATGCAAAGATCTGATTCATTTGAAAAGACCCTGATGCTGGGAAAATTTGAGGGCAGGAGGAGAAAGGATGACAGAGAATGAGATGTTTGGATGGCATCACCGACACAACAGACATGAGTTTGGGTAAACTCCAGGAGTTGTTGATGGAAAGGGAGGCCTGGCCTGCTGCAGTTCAAGGGGTTGCAAAGAGTTGGACACGACTGAGTGACTGAACTGAACTGAACTGATCAAGTTATCCGCAGATAAGGTATGCTCACTCAGTTGTGTTCAGTTCTGTGCAACCCTGTGGATTACAGCCTTCCAGGCTCCTCTGTCCATGGAATTTTCCTGGTAAGAATACTCTAGTGGATTGCCATTTTTCCTCCAGGGGATCTTCCTGACCTAGGGATCGAACATTCATTCCCTGCATTGGCAGGTGGATTCTTTACCACTGTGCCACCTGGGAAGTGGCAGTGTTAAAACTGAAAGAAAGTAACTGTCTATCTCACTGAGAAAAGATTTAGTAAATCAGAGTAAGCCTATGCTTTGGTGGTTTAGGGGTAAAGAACCCACCTGCCGAACTCATGCAGAAAACTCAGGTTCCATCCCTGATTCTGGAAGATCCCCTAGAGTAGGAAATGGCTACCCATTCCAGTATTCTTGCCTGGAAAATCCCATGGACAGGATTCTGGTGGGCTACAATCCATAGGGTTGTGGTATAGAACACAAATGAGCAACTAAACAACAAAACAATAAAAGAAATCAGAACCAGTTGAGAATCTGTGTGAGGATATGACACATTCCTGTTCTTAAGAGTATGTTCCCACCATGTGATTGTGGGTATTACTTTTGACATTTAAAAAATTTGACTATGTGGGTCTTAGGTGCAGCATGCAGGATCTTCAGTGAAGCATGTGGGCTCTTATTTAATAGTTGCAGCATGTGGCATCTAGTTGGCTCACCAGGAATTGAACCTGGGCCCCCCGCATTGGGAGTGTGGAGTCTGAACCACTGGACTACCAGGGAAGTCCCTGACATAAGTATTTTCTTTATTTGGGAAAATAATAGTCTGCACTATTAAATTAATGAGCTTCCCACATGGCACAATGGTAAAGCATCCGCCTGCTAATGCAGGAGATGAAAGAGGTGCAGGTTCTGTCCCTGGGTTGAGAAGATCTCTTGAGAAAGGAAATGGCAACCCACTCCAGTATTCATGCCTGGAAAATTCCATGGACAGAGGAGCCTGCTGGGTTACAGTCTATGGGGTTGCAAAGAGTCGAACATGACTGAGTGACTGGGCATGAACACACTGTTAGATTAAGAAATAATCTTTCCCAGTCTTGTTCCTTTAAACATTGAAATTGATTCTGGATTTGATGAAAAGTCTATACCACTGCCGAGGACATGTATGGATTTTGTAACCCAGTGTCCATTTTCCTTCTCTTGGTACTGGTATGCTGTCACTCTTGAAAATTGCCCCTTTCCTTTTCCCTAGGCCATTGTGATTGTGATACAGTTGACTTCACATTTGATTCCAGGGGTGGGCATGTGGCTCAAGTCTGGCCATTGAAGGACCACTTTCCTCCTGCTGCAGTGATATCATCCAACCAGTGACACTTTGTTTCTCTAGGGGAGGCAGGCTGGTAACGGACAGAGGTGGAGTTGGAGCAGCAAGTCTTGACTATTAGTGAACTGAAGGATCATAATCGTATTTCCTGCTTAACTAATGTGGTCTGAAGACAGCCCTTCTTTATTACTTCAAGGGAGAAACAGGCCTATTTTCTTACTAAGAGGTTAGCTGCTTGCTCATCAACTGATATCATGGTTGAAAAGGAGACAAATAAGTCAAAGGAGAGGAGGGACACAGCAAGGGGCAACTGGAGGAAGGGAACAAAAAAGAGGACCATCCCTTTCCAGACAGGGCACCCAGAATTGACCCAAAAGTGGGCCATGTAATGGATACAGCAAAGCCTGTGCCATCCACAGTTTTTTTAAGAGCTGTATAATAATCCTCACAATGTGTAATTCATAGTTATTTTTGCCAATTTCTTGTAATTAGGCCTTTAGACTGTTTGCAATTTTTCAGTATTATAAACAATGCTAAAATGGACATCCCGGTACATTTGCTTTGTGTAACATATTATCTGGACAAGGAAATGGCAAACCATGCCAGTATTTTTGCCTGAGAAATCCCATGGACAGAGGAGCCTGGTGGGCTACAGTCCATGGAGCTGTAAGAGTCAGACATGGCTGAGTTACCAAACCACTACCACTAACACATTATGTACATTTAATAAGGATTGTTGAGTGAAAGATTAATCTCTTTTTTAAACGTTTTATACATATTACCAAATATGTTTTATACATATTCCCATGCCCTCCAAAAAGGTTGCATCGATTTGACTCCAACCAATTGAGTATGAAAGTGTCCATTTTTGTACAGCCTACCCTGAATTTGTCAGCTTGTTGTTAGTCACTAAACTGTACCCAATGCTATGGACTGTAGCCCACCAGGCTCCTCTGTCTATGTCCGTGGGGTTTTGCAGGCAAGAATAATGGAGTGAGTTGCCATTTCCTTTTTCAGGGAATCTTCGCNTGTCAGCTTGTTGTTAGTCACTAAACTGTACCCAATGCTATGGACTGTAGCCCACCAGGCTCCTCTGTCTATGTCCGTGGGGTTTTGCAGGCAAGAATAATGGAGTGAGTTGCCATTTCCTTTTTCAGGGAATCTTCGCAAACCAGGGATCAAACGCACGTCTACTGCTTGGCAGGCAGATTCTTTATTTTATCACTGAGCCACCTGGGAAGCCCATTTTCAGCTTAGCATGGCATAATAAAATAATAATAAAATACCCCAGCCTAAGTTGTTTGAGGGCTTTCCTGGTATCTCAGCTGGTAAAGAATCCCCTGGCAATGCAGGAGACCCCAGTTCCATTCCTGGGTTGGGAAGATTCCTTTGAGAAGGGATAAGCTACCCACTCCAGTATTCTTGGGCTTCCCTGGTGGCTCAGACAATAAAGAATCTGCCTGCAATGCTGGGGACCTGGGTTCCATCCCTGGGTTGGCAAGATCCCCTGAAAGAAGGCATGGGAACCCATTTCAATATTCTTGCCTGGAGAATACCCATGGACAGAGGAACCTGACAGGCTACAGTCCATGGGGTCGCAAAGAGTCGGACAGGATTGTGCAAGTAACCATAGCACATTAGGAACAATGTTTGTGAATAAATTTGCTGATTTAGATGAAAATAACAAATTCTTTGAATGACACAAATTCCCAAAACTAATTCAAGAAGAAATTGGGAAACCTTAATACCCCTAAATCTATCAAAGATATGGAACAGAAAACTCCAGGCCCATGTGACTTAACTAGTGAAATATTTAAACTTAACTAATGAAATATTTAAAGGAGGAATATCACCAATCCTATACAAATTTTGTCAGAAAGTAGAGGAGGGGAAACACTTCTCAAACCATTTTATGAGGCCAGTCTTACAAAATACCTAAATCATATGAAGATATTGCAAGAAAAGAAAACCATTGACCAATATCCTTCATTAAGTAAAGCACAAAAAATGAAATGTTAGCAAATTCAATCCAGAAGTATATAAAGCATTATGACCAAATGAGATTTATCCCAGTAATGAAAGATTGGTTATGCATTAAACAACCAGTGTTATCCATTATATTAAGAAAACACAGGAGAAAAACTATATGATCATTTCAATAGATACCAGAAAAGCATTTGACAATATTCAACAACCACTATGATAAAAACTGTCAGAAAACTAGAACTACAAACAGACTTCCTTAATCTGATCAAGGTAATCTACAAAACTCTTACAGCTAACATGATAATGCAGGAAAATCTAATCCCTCCACTGGGGATGGGGGAAGGCTGCTGGCCTGGGATTTGGAGGGACACCTAGAGGTCTATCCAGCCAGGGGGTGGGCATCAAGGGGCTGGATTGAAGTGCCTGCCCCCTCCTTGGGCAGTGGCCCTGATCCAGTCACCTACTGTGGCACCAGCAGTTCCCTGGCATATGCACCCCACGTCCAAGCAGTGCTGCCCCAGCCCCGTGGTCACCCCCCATGGGGGGGGTGCTTGTTGACTTGAACCCTTCCCATACACAGAATTAGACTAGCACACAGCAGTCCAGCAGACACAGGGTCACCTCCCAGTTGAGGGCCCCTGCCACCTCCAGCCACAAGACTTTGTTCCTGGGGAGGGAAAGCCCATGAGAGTTGTGCCAGCAGAGGGCCAAGAGACTGGGGGTGTCTTGGGGGACATTGCCCTTCCCATAGCCCTTTAATCCAGCCAGTACTACCACTGCTTCTGGGGGGCTTGATGTAAGTCCCCAGCCTAGAGTCCCTGCAGTCCGTGTGCCTGGAGCCCCAGGCAGCAGCCCCATGCCATCCCCAGTGAGTGCAACAGCAGTCCCCGCTTCCCTCCCCAGGCGGGCAGGCACAGCCCTCTCTGCATCCCTAGTCTCAGGACTCCAGAGCTGGGTCGCCCCACTCCCATGTGAAGCCACCTGTGCAAGCACACACACACAGATACCCATGTGCATTCATCTGACCTGTGCTCTCTCACTCCCATATACATGCACCTGACCACACACTCCCTACTGCACTCACATGCATACCCATGTGCAAGCACCTGAGCATGTGCTCGCTCTGCCTCTCTCAGACACACACACACATGCCTATGTGCATGTACCTGTGAATGTGCTCTTTCTCACACACATGCACATGCCTATGTGCATGCACCTGTGCATGCACTTTCTCTTAAACACACCTATGTACATGCACACACCTACGTACATCCAGCTGTGCAGGCACTCTCTCACACACACACACACCCATGAGCAGGCACCTGTGCACAGGCACTCTCTCTTGGCACACACACAGACATGCATGCTCACACACCCATGTGCATGCACCTGACCACATGCTTCTCCTACCCACATATACATGCCCATGTGCAAACACCTACACAAATAGACACATGCACACACCTATGTGCATGAATCTGTGCACATGTTCTCTCTCATAAACACACCCATTCACACAGCCATGTGCATGCACCTGCCCAAGTGTTCACGCACACAGATGCACCTACACACACATGACCTACATGTGGGACACGAGAGGGAGAGACTGGCCCTGACCCAGGGGTGCCCGACTCCCTTCCGGAAGTCAATGACAAGGACTCACACTCAGCAGGATGGTCACCTGTGAGAGACGCCAGGTTGGCAGCAGTGCAGTCTTGAAAGTGCACAGGGACATGGGCTCACTTGGGGTTTGCAGGCTTGGACTGGAAACACGTGCCCTGGGGCAGGGTCTGTTTGAGCATGCGCACTGAGGAACTGCCCCCACACCAAAGGGTGGAGCGCCACCCAGAGGCCTCATGGCTGAGCCGTTTACCAGGTTTCCGTGCCTGGGGCAGGGCTGACTTAGAGGGCCCAGAACACGTGGGTGTGTGCCCATGCGCATTGGGGCTACATGGTGTGTGAACGAGTGAAACTTCAGCAGGGCGCCCATTGTTGGTGGGAACCAATCGTGAGGCAGGACCAAGGTGCGTGTGAGCAGCCACTCTGCCGATGCTGAGCTGCAGATCTGACCACAGGGCTGGTATCTGTAGGGATAGTTCAGTCTTTCCCACCACGGAGGGAGGGGAGAGCGGTTCAAGATGGAATCTGAGGCACACAGTAGAGGAGTCACGAGAGCAGCCAATGAAGAGGCAGGTGCCGTGGCCTTTGCAGCAGGCACAGCACATGGCGGCCATGGTGATCTGGGTGGTGCTGGTGGCCGGGATGGCCCTCGTGACCCAGCTGGCCCTGGTGATACCATCAGTCCTGGAGTCCCTGGCGACCCTGGTGACCTGGCCAATCTCAGAGGCCCCAGCACTGTAGGAGAGTCAGGTGGCACAACTAGTGCCCTTCCACAGATCCCAGGGGCACCCCAAGCACCAGGGCCTGGTGGAGATGCTGCACCCAAAGCCAGAGTTCTGAGTAACCCGAGCCCTCTGCTGCTGCTGCTACTGCTAAGTCACTATTCCAGGAGCCCCGGTGGGCCTGGTGGCCACGGGGGTAGGAGTGTGGGCTAGGGGTGTTTTGCGGGGGGGGTTGCAGGGTATGGGTCAGGGGTGGTCTGGCTGCCAGGGGAAGGTAGTGAAGAAAAGCAACCTGAAGTGATCCAGAGGGTCGGGCATTGATATCCAGGGTGTCCAGTAGGGGCCTTGTCAGAGAAGGCAGGTCTCCGTGAGCAGGGAGCCTGACATACAGGCTAAATGACTAGTGTGGATGATGGTGAGGAAAAGAAATCTGAAGGGATCCAGAGGGTCGGGGCAGTGATATCCAGGGTGTCCTCAGGGTATAGGCTGGGAAGTTCGGACAGCCTAGGAGGTGTCCTTGTGGGAGAAGGCGGGTCTCATTGTGCAGGGAACCTGATGTACAGGCAAAATGAGAAATGCGGATGTTGCCTTGACCATATCTCCACCAGCAGCCTCACTGTGCCTTTTCTCATTGCTCACAGAGGTGGAGATTGTCCGCCTCTTCCTGTCTTGAAGTACTCTACTGCGAGGGCAGATTCGGAAGGAGCTCAATGTTAATGGACCTTGTTGGTTCTGTCAGTTCTAAAGGGGGCCCAGGCTGGGGAGGGGTGGTGGGTGGTGACCAGTTTCAGCTCAGGAGGAGCCATAACGGAGGGTTAAGCCTACAGGAGAAATGTGGTGCTCTGGGCTTGTCAGTCTGCGGGGACAGAGGCAAGACATGCTCCTCATCTTCCTTCTCGGCAGGAACTTGAATTTCATTTTCCCTCCCTTTTAACCGATTGACTGCCAAAGACCTTGGCCTGCTCCAGAAGTCCATCAGCTTTTGTCTGGAGCAGCTTTCCCTAGTGATCTGGACCTTAAAGCACGTGGTGCCCCCCCCCCCCTTTTGCTAAGTCTCAGCACAGAAGAAGGGCTTAAGCCTAGGCTATGTGCCCTAGCTTCAAGTGTCCTTCCCCAGGGCATTGCTTTCTGCAGTAATTGGATCAGGCTTCCTGTTGTGCCTGTGGTGTTGCTTGGGGGCTCAGGGTTCACATAGCTTGTTTGGTGATTGTTAACTGCAGTAAATAAAACTGAGCTACTGTGCTGTCTCTGACTTTACTTTTACCTTCTGTACTTCCTCATACTGCATTTGTCTTCTGGTCGGAGGGGAGGTTCTGAAATCCAGATATTCAAGGAGTACAACATAAGTGAAGACAATGTAAGAACTGGGAGAATAAGAAAGTTGTGTACTGCTATTCAGTATTGATTTTGGAATATTTTCTCACATTTATAGTTATATATAAACTACCAGAATGTTGTTGTTGTTCAGTCTCAGTTGTGTTCAGTCGACTCGTTGAAACCCCATAGACTGTAGCACACCAGGCTCTTGTGTCCCCACTGTCTCCTGGAATTTGCTCATATTCATGCCCATTGAGTTGGTGGTGCTATCTAACCATCTCATCTTCTGTGGTCCCCTTCTCCTTTTGCCTTCAGTCTTTTCCAGCATCAGGGTCTTTTCCAGTGAGTCAGCTTTTCACATCTGCTGGCCGAAATGTTGATGCTTTGGCTTCAGCATCAGTCCTTCCAATGAATATTCAGGACTGATTTCCTTTAGAATGGACTGGTTTGATGTCCTTGCAGTCCAAGGCATTCTCAAGAGTATCCTTGTATCCTGGGACCTTGCTAAACTCACTAATAATTCATTGTAATAGCTCTTTTGTAGATCCCATTGAACTTCCTACTTAGACAATCATTTTGTCTGTAAATAAATGCACATTTATTTCTTCCTTTCCAATTGATGCATTTTAACTGAGTTCTATTAAAATGAAATCTCCAACACTTTGGTGACCTAGAAAGAGCCAGCTCAATGGCAAAGACCCTGATGCTGGGGCAGATTGAAGGCAGGAGGAGAAGGAAAGGACACAGAATGAGATGGTTGGATGGCATGACAACTCAATGGACATGAGTTTGAGCAAGTTCTGGGACTTGGTGAAGGATGGGGAAGCCTGGCCTGCTGCAGTCCATGTGGTTGCAAATAGACTTGACTGAGCATCTGAATGACATCAACACACTGATTTCTTTTATAATGCGTTGGATTTTCCTGCTTCTTAGCTTCCTGGTAATTTTAGATTGGATGAGAAGCAATATCCAATTTCCCTTGCATGCTTTATATTTTTCTATTCTTAAACTTATTCTTGGACTTTATTCTGGAATCCTTTTAAGTTGCTTGGAATCAGTTTGTTTCTTTTGGGTCTTTTTAAGATTGTCTCCGCAGGATCAGTGGAGAACTTCGTGTAGGATGAACTTAATTAACTGAAATCTTCAACGTCCGAGAAGGCTATAGCTGGAAACAGGGACTCTCTTTAAAAGTTTCATTTATGAAAATTCTTTATTTTTGGTTGTGCTGCCTCTTGTTTACTGTGTGCAGATTTTCTGTACTTGAAGGCAGTGGTCGCTACTCTCTAATTCTTGTTCTCTGGCTTCTCATTGCAGAGGCTTCTCTTGTCGAGAAGCAGGGACTCTAGATAGTGGTGAGCTCAGTTGTTTTGGCACATGAGCTTAGTTGCCCTGGGCATATGGGATCTTCCTAGCCCAGGGATCAAACCCATGTGCCCTGGATTGGCAGGCAGACTCTTTACCACTGGACCACCAGGGAAGCCAAAACAAGGACCCTTATACAGTATCAGAGTGGTAGTAAAATCTATCTGGACATTTGATTGGCACTTTCTATTAAATTTTAAGGTGTACATATCCACTGATCCACTTTGGGGATCTATCATAGGAAAATTGTTGTATATGTGCACAAAACATGATTGACCACAGTATTAACACAGTGTGACCGCATCTTAACTAATTATATCTGCAAAACCCTATTTCCAAATCAAGTCACATCCACAGGCTCCAGGGGTTGGGACATCAACATCTTTTTCGGGGGGACACAATCCAACCCACAGTCACCCTCCACCACCTCCCACTTCACTCTGAGCACAAGCCCTCAGCATGTCCCCTGAGGCCTACACATCCAGTCCCTGTCAGCTCTCGGCCCCCTGTCTTGCTGCTCTCCTCTTCACCCACTCTGCTCCTGCCACATGGTCTCCTCATGCTCCCAAACCTCCCTCAACTCTTCACTCCATCTCTACTTCACAATGAAGCCAACCCCAGCCACCTGGTTAAAAATGGAAAACCACTCTTCCAAGCACTCCCTCTCCTTTTTCTTGCTGCACATCCTACCAGAGTTCTCACCATCTTCCCATAGGTTACATAGTGTAGTTTTTTGTTTCTTTTGTTTTCACACTTTTAAATTTTTTATTTTTTTCTTAAATAATAATTGCTTTATATAATGCTTTTGTTTTCTATTGAACCTCAACATGAATCAGCCATATGTATACATATATCCCCTCCCTTTGGAACTTCCTTCCCATCTCCCTCTGCATCCCACACCACAGGTTGATACAGAGCCCTTGTTTGAGTTTCCTGAGCCATACAGCAAATTCCCATTGGCTATCTATTTTACATACAGAAATGTAAGTTGCCATGTTACTCTTTTTATACATCTCACCCTCTCCTCTCCTCTCCCCATGTCCACAACTCTATTTTGTATNCCACAGGTTGATACAGAGCCCTTGTTTGAGTTTCCTGAGCCATACAGCAAATTCCCATTGGCTATCTATTTTACATACAGAAATGTAAGTTGCCATGTTACTCTTTTTATACATCTCACCCTCTCCTCTCCTCTCCCCATGTCCACAACTCTATTTTGTATATCTGTTTCTCCATTGCTGCCCTGTAAGTAAACTCTTCAGTACCATTTTTCTAGATTCCATATATATACATTAGAATACGATATTTCTCTTTCTCTTTCTGACTTACTTCACTCTGTATAATAGGTTCTAGGTTCATCCACCAAATTAGAACTAACTCAAAGGCATTCTTTTTAATGACTGAGTAATATTCCATTGTGTATATTTACCACAATTTCTTTATCCATTCATCTGTTGATGGACATCTAGGTTCCTTCCATGTTCTAGCTATTGTAAATGGTGCTGCAATGAACAATGGGGTACATGTGTCTTTTTCAATTTTGGTTTCTTCAGGGTATATGCCTAGGAGTGGGATTTCTGGATCATATGGTGGTTTTATTCCTAGTTTTTAAAGGAATCTCCATACTGTCTTCCACAGTAGCTGTATCAATTTACATTCCCACCAACAGTGCAAGAGCATTCCGTTTTCTCCACACCCTCAACATTTATTGTCTGTAGACTTTTTGATGATGGCCATTCTGACTGGTGTGAGGTGATATCTCATTATAGTGTTGATTTGAGGATCATATGGTGGTTTTATTCCTAGTTTTTAAAGGAATCTCCATACTGTCTTCCACAGTAGCTGTATCAATTTACATTCCCACCAACAGTGCAAGAGCATTCCGTTTTCTCCACACCCTCAACATTTATTGTCTGTAGACTTTTTGATGATGGCCATTCTGACTGGTGTGAGGTGATATCTCATTATAGTGTTGATTTGCATTTCTCTGATAATGAGCAATGTTGAGCATCTTTTCATGTGTTTATTAGCCATCTGTATGTCTTCTTTGGAGAAATGTTTGTTAAGATCTTTCCCCACTTTTTGATTGGGTTGTTTGTTTTTCTGTTATTGAGTTGTATGAGCTGCTTGTATATTTTGGAAATTAATCCTTTGTTAGTTGTTTCATTTGTTATTATTGTCTCCCATTCTGAGGGTTGTCTTTTCACCTTGCTTAGTGTTTCCTTTGCTGTGAAAAAGCTTTTAAGATTAATAAGTTCCCACTTGTTTACTTGTTTTTATTTCCATTTCTCTAGGAGGCAGGTCATAGAGGATCTTGCTTTATGTCATCGAGTGTATTGCCTATGTTTTCCTCTAAGAGTTTTATAGTTTGTGGTCTTCCATTTAGGTCTTGAATCCATTTTGAGTTTATCTTAATGTGTGGTGTTAGGAAGTGTTCTAATTTCATTCTTTTATATGTAGCTGTCCAGTTTATCCAGCAACATTTATTGAAGAGGCTGTCTTTGCCCCATTGTATATTCTTGCCTCCTTTGTCAAAAATAAGGTACCAATAGGTGCATGGGTTTATATCTGGGCTTTCTATCGTGTTACATTCATCTATATTTCTATTTTTGTGCCAGTACCATACTGTCTTGATGACTGTAGCTTTGTAGTATAATCTGAAATCAAGAATGTTGATTCCTGCAGCTCCATCCTTCTTTCTCAAGACTGCTTTGGCTATTTGGGGTCTTTTGTGTTTCCATATGAATTGTGACATTTTTTGTTCTAGTTCTGTGAAAAATGTCATTGGTGTGGTGTTGGAGAAGACTCTTGAGAGTCCCTTGGACTGCAAGGAGATCCAACCAGTCCATTCTGAAGGAGATCAACCCTGGGATTTCTTTGGAAGGAATGATGCTAAAGCTGAAACTCCAGTACTTTGGCCACCNAGAATTGATGCTTTTGAACTGTGGTGTTGGAGAAGACTCTTGAGAGTCCCTTGGACTGCAAGGAGATCAAACCAGTCAATCCTAAAGGAAATCAGTGCTGAATATTCATTGGAAGGACTGATGCTGAAGCTGAAAGTCCAGTACTTGGGCTACCTGATGTGGAGAACTGACTCATTTGTAACTGACCCTGATGCTGGGAAAGATTGAAGGCGGGAGGAGAAGGGGACGGATGACAGAGAATGATATGGTTGGAGGACATCACCGACTTGATGGACATGACTTTGAGCAAGCTCTGGAAGTTGGTGATAGACAGGGAAGCTTGGTGTGCTGGAGTCCATGGGACTGCAAAGAGCTGGACACGACTGACTGAACTGAACTGAACTGAATGCCACTTGCAGAAATAGAGATGGACGTAGAAATTGTCATTCTGAATGAAGTAAGTCAGACAAAGGGAAATATTTTGTGATATTGCTTATATGAGGAATCTACAAAAATGATACAAAATGTTATTTACAAAACAGAAACAGACTCACAGACTTAGAGAATGAACTCTTGGTTACATGGGTGGGGAGGGATAGTTAGGGAGTTTGGGACTGATGTGTATGCACTGCTATATTTAAAATAAATAAACAACAATGACCTACTGTATAAAAAATGGAGATGGGACAAGAGAATGATATAGATGAGATGAGATTGGCCATGTGTTGATTATTGTTTAATCGATGGATTCATGAGGATTTATTACACTAGTCATTCCAAAAAAAGAAAGAAAACTAGAATTTTGGACAACTGTAAATATTGCCTTAACATTTTAATGCAAGGAAAATCCGGCTGACTCAAAGACTCCCAGCTTTCTGTAACTTAGAGAAACTTTAAAGGTCATTTGGACTCTCAAGTAAGTCTGCTTCCTCATATGTGTCCTGTTGATTTAGCAGCAAATCTAAGACTTGTATTTGGATTCTATTAAATTGCAATAAAGGAGAAAGTATAATTAAGGCCAGGTAAGTTTTTTTTTTTTTAAGAAAAGGGACTAATGAAATGTATAAACCTTTCTTTTAATATTTTGGTATAAGTAACGTACCACTGGTCTTTGAGTAAAGATGCCTTCTGTGCTATTACTATGACCTTAACTCCCTCTATTTAAAAAGCCTTTTTTATTTGTCTGTTTATTTTTGGCTGTGCCAAGTCTTCCTTCCCGAGTGGACTTTTCTCTAGGTGTGTGAGTAGGAGTACTCTTTAGTTGCGGTGTGCAGGTTTCTCATTTCAGTGGCCTCTTCTTTTGCGGACCGTGGGCTCTAGTGTGCTCGGGCTTCAGTAGTCGCTCCCAGGCTCTAGAGCACAAGCGCAGTATCTATGGCCACTGGGCTGAATTGCTGTGTGGCATGTGGGACACATCTTCCCAGACCAGGGACTGAACCTGTGTCTCCTGCATTGGCAGGTGGATTCTTTACGGCTGAGCCACCAGGGAAACCCCTTTAGCTCCCCCTTAAAGTTCAATATGGCCATTTAACCCCATTTTTAGAAACCACTTCCTGTGGTAAGTTGAAATAAAAGACATAACATTTTATTATTACTATTGTAATAAAAATAACATTTATAGAGTACTTTAAAGCTTATAAAATGAATGTGCATGATTTAATTTAATCCTCATATCAACCTTGTATGGCATGGAAGATTGTATTTTTCTAAAGATGGAGAATATTTATCTCATCCCTCATGGTCTTCTTATAATTCATTGTTGACATTTCTCCGTGAATCAGTGGGGGTAGAGCTTTGTAATTACTTCTACCTATAGACTATGTGGAAGTCACATGTGGTGACCTACAAGGGTGGATCATAAAAGGCAATGTTAAGGACACTGAGGTTCAGAGGCTGCCTAAAGGTCTCATCAAGGGGCAGCGCTGGGTCACACACATTCTCTGGCTTTAACTCCCGTGGTACTTTCTCTTCTTTCTGCTGTAAGGCACAGTCACACACACAGCTCATATTCCTTCCCTTGATTTTAAATACATTCAGGCATGGGGGTGGGGACGGCGTCTTTCCTTCTAGCGCTGTAAGATCCTTGTCCGCCTCACACCTCTCCCTGCACCATAGCTGGCATGGCCACTGCTCCTCTGCTCTGGGACCCCCTCCTCTCTCAGGGTTTGATTCTTACAATATTTTCTTTGGGTTCCCCATGTCTCTGGCTTTAATCAAGCTTCAGAAGCCATGTGGTGACACTCCTTTAAGGCAGTCGTGGGTAAGGAGCTTCCTGAAGGGGAGAGGAGCATTTTGCTGTATTATGTGGGCTGCTCATTTAGACCCATGATAGCCTGGCACCTGTGTCTTAGTGAAACAATTCAGTGAGCTTGTGAGTGGGCAGAGAGCCAGTCTAGCAGATGGTCATGAGAGAAGGGACCATGTACTGTGTGATCATCAAGTGTGCTTGCCCAGGGCAGGAGTCCCTGCCAGAAAGGTCCAAATGCCTGCTCTTAGAACTAGAGTCTTATTTTTATAAGGATGCCTGAAATAGAAAAAAAAAAGGTGCCTGGAAAAATATTAACTAGAACAATCTATATATTTTTAATCTTAGCTGGAAACACGGAAGAAAGGTCAGCTACAGTAAAAGAGATCTTTTGGGAGTTGAAGTACTTGGTCATAAGACACTCACTGTGTAGCTTTCTTTCTGGGTTGATAGGCGCTCCCTCTGAAACAAGGGAATGTGGATATTTATTGCACATGCACAGAAGCTGTATCCCCGGTTCATAGCTTTACCAATGGGATGATTCTGGAAACCATGAGGTTGCAAAGAGTTGTACACAACTGAGCGACTGAACAAGAAACACTTGAGGCAGGAAGAAGCCAGTGTCTGTGGCTCACCTGTCTGGAAGCAGGAGCCATAGAGGACTATCAGGCAGTTGTGCTGGGAGGCTCACTAAGAGGTGGGAAACAGCTCACCACCAGAGCCCCCTTCCTGTCCCTCTCCTCTTTATCAGTCTAGAAACCCCCTACTTCAGATCCACTTAACCCTCTTCTTTCCAGAAAGCTGAGCCCCCGAAACAGTTTTGGATGTCAAACACCCATGATACCATAGACACTACCAAAGGATTTTTCTCTTGAAAAAATGACTGTCCCCATTTAATCTGAACTTTTAATGTATCTTCTCTCATATGATAATATACTTCATGGTAGTGGAGATATGCAAACATGAGTGAGTGTGAGTGAAAGTTGCTCAGTCATGTCTGACTCTTTGCAACCCCATGGATTATAGCCTTCGAGGCTCCTCTGTGCTGGGATTCTCCAGGCAAGAGTACTGAATTAGGTAGCTGTTCCTTCTCCAGTGGAATCTTCCCAACCCAGGGATAGAACCCAGGTCTCTTGCACTGCAGGTGCATTTTTTACCATCTGAGCCACCAGGGAAGCCCAGATATATAGAGATATAAAATCCAATCTCAAAATTCAAAAGCTCTTTTATTTAGGAAGGAAGTAAAATCCTATTGAGATATATCTGAAGTAGGATGTGAAAGGACTGTAAGAAATTTAAAGCAAAATACCATGGAGATAATGAATACAATGAACATATCCATCACCTCCAAGATTTCCTCATGTCCTTAACTTGTTTCTCTCTATCCATTTTCCCTAAGCAATAATTGATCTACACCTTATCACTATAGATTTATTTGCATTTTCTAGAATTTTATATAAATGGAATCATACAATATGAATTTATTTTTGGTATGGGTTGTTTTATTTTATTTTATTTTATTTTTTTGGGTTGTTTTAACTCAGCATAATTATCTTCAGATTCATCCATGTTATTGCATAAATATGCATCATCCATCGGGGAAGGCAATGGCACCCCACCCCAGTACTCTTGCCTGGAAAATCCAATGGATGGAGTAGCCTGGTGGGCTGCAGTCCATGGGGTCGCTAACAGTCGGACAGACTGAGCTACTTCACTTTCACTTTTCTCTTTCATGCATTGGAAAAGGAAATGACAACCCACTCCAATATTCTTGCCTGGAGAATCCCAGGGATGGGGGAGCCTGGTGGGCTGCCGTCTATGGGGTCACACAGAGTCGGACACGACTGAAGTGACTTAGCAGCAGCAGCAGCATGCATCATCCATGTTGTATCAATAGTTCATTTTTTTTTTAAAACTGAGAAGTATTCTGTTGTATGGATATGCTGTAATGAGTTAGTCCATTGTGTCATGCTGGGTCTTTGGTTTTTACAGTTCTTGGATATTACAAATAAATTTATTATAAGCATTAAAAAAATACCATGGAGAGTAAGGGGAGAAAAAGAGGAATAGGTCACTTGCATTCTGTTAGTTTCAGCCATGCCTGTAGAAATAGACAATGTTTATAATAGATAGTGGGGCTAAAAGTAGTGGTAAAGAACCCACCTGCCAATGCAGGTAGACTTAAGAGATGCTGGGTTCCATCCCTGGTTTGGGAAGATCCCCTGGAAGAGGGCATGGCAACCCACCCCAGTATTCTTGCCTGGAGAATCTATCTCATGGACAGAGGAGCCTGGCGGACTACAGTCGATAGGGTCGCAGAGTTGGACATGACTGAAGTGACTTAGCATGCCTGCACGCCAGTGCAGGAGACATAAGAGATGTGGGTTTGATGCCTGGGTTGGAAAGATACCCTGGAAGAGGGCATAGCAACCCACTCCGCTATTCTTGCCTGGAGAATCCCTAGGACAGAGGAACCTGGCAGGCTACAGCCTACAGGGTCGCAAAGAGTTGAACATGACTGAAGTGACTTAGCACACATGCACAATAGACAGTGGCTAGTAATTGCTCAGAGAAGGCAATGGCACCCCACTCCAGTAATCTTGCCTGGAAAATCCCATGGATGGAGGAGCCTGGTAGTTCCTTCTATGCCCATTTTTGAAGAGTTTTAATCATAAATGGGTGCTGAATTTTGTCAAAGGCTTTTTATTATGCATCTATTGAGATCATTATATGGTTTTTATCTTTCAAATTGTTAATGTGGTGTATCACATTGATTGATGTGTGTGTACTGAAGATTCCTTGCATCCCTGGAATAAACCCAACTTGACCATGGTGTATGAGCTTTATGATGTGTTGCTGAATTCTGTTTGCTAAAATTTTGTTAAGGATTTTTGCATCTATGTTCATTAGTGATATTGGCTTGCAGTTTTCTTTTTTTGTGTTGTCTTAGTCTGGTTTTGGTTTCAGGGTGATAGTGGCCCAATTTTTTGAAAGAGTTTTAGAAGGACAGGAATTAGCTCTTCTCTAAACGTTTGATAGAATCCTCCTGTGAAGGCATCTGGTGCTGGGCTTTTGTTTTTGTCTTTTTTTTTTTTTTTGGAGATTTTTAATCACAGCTTCACTTTCAGTGCTTGTAATTGGGTTGTTCATAATTTCTATTTCTTCCTGGTTCAGTCTTGAAAGATTTAACTTTTCTATGAATCTGCCCATTTCTTCCAGGTTATCCTGACTCTTTAGAAGAGGTACCTGACATGGAACTGTCCGAGGAGGTAGGTACCTCAAAAGATCCATTCTCATGACCTTACCCAACGGTAAAGGAAGAGGTCCCTCAGAAGGGTTGGGTCCTTAGTTTGAGTCCAGAGGGTGTAATGTTCCTCTACGAAATGGTAGACTCGGTGGTCCCTTCGGAATAACGGTATATCAATAAGAATTATAAGAGAATATTAGGAAACATAAAGAGGTAACAGACAACATTGGAGTGGAAGAAGTAAAGATTAAAACAACTAAACTAAGAAGAGAGAAAAAAAAGAAATACTTAGACCGGTTTCCAAACAGTTAAAACAAATAGAAGAGCTTCTTGGTTGAAAACCAAAATAATTAGAAATGATGACAAAGAAAGTAAAGAAAAAGTAAATAAAGACGAGTCTAGAAATACTAAAGAAAGGAAGTACTAATTCTGAGGTTTTTTCCCTTACTTCTCCAGTTGTTATAGGTGTAAAGTTAGGTTGTCTATTTGATGTTTTTCTTATTTCTTGAGATAGGATTGTATTGCTATAGACTTCCCTATTTGAACTGCTTTTGCTGCATCTCTTAAGTTTTGAGTTGCCGTGTATTCATTGTCATTTGTTTCTTGAAATTTTTTTATTTCTCTTTTGATTTCTTCAGTAACCTGTTGCTTATTTAGAACCGTATAGTTTAATCTCCATGTGTTTGTGTTTCTTACAATTTTTTTCTTATAGTTGATATCTAGTCTCATAGTGTTGTGGTCGGAGAAGAGGCTTCATAGAATTTTAATTTTCTTAAATTTACTGAGGCTTTATTTGTGACACAAGATGTGGTCTATCCTGGAGAATGTTCCACGTGCACTTGAGAAGAAGGTTTATTCTTCTGCATTTGAATGGAATGTCCCAGAGATATCAATGAGATTCATCTCATCCAATGTGTGGTTTATGACTTGTGTTTCCTTATTAATTTTCTGTTTTGATGATCTGTGCATTGGTGTGAGTGGGGTGTTAAAGTCTCCTACTGTTATTGTGTTACTGGCAATTTCTTCTTTTATGTCTATTAGTGTTTGTCTTATGTATTGAGGTGCTCCTATGTTGGGTGCATGGATATTTACAATTGTTATGTCTTCCTCTTGGATTGATCCTTTGATCATTATGTAGTGTCCTTCCTTATATCTTGTAATCTTCTTTATTTTAAGGTGTATTTTGTCTGATATGAGGATTGGTACTCCAGCTTTCTTTTGCTTCCCATTTACGAGGAATATCTTTTTCCATCCTCTCACGTTCAGTCTATATGTACTTTTACATCTGAAGTGGGTTTATTGTAGACAGAATATATATAGGTCTTACTTCTGTATCCATTTAGCCAGTGTCTTTTGGTTGGAGCATTTAATCCATTTACATTTAAAGTAATTATTAGAACAGACTTTTGGACTCTGTGGGAGAGGAAGAGGGTGGGATGATTTGGGAGAATGGCATTGAAACATGTATAATATCATGTAAGAAATGAATCGCCTGTCTAGGTTTGATGCAGGATACAGGATGCTTGGGGCTGGTGCACTGGGATGACCCAGAGAGATGGTATGGGGAGGGAGGTGGGAGGGGGGTTCAGGATTGGGAATTCATGTACATCCGTGGCAGATCATGTTGATGTATGGCAAAACCAATGCAGTATTGTAAAGTGAAATAAAGTAAAAATAATAATAATAAGTAATTATTGATATATATGTTCCTTTTGCCATTTTCTTAATTGATTTGGGTGGATTTTGTAGATCTTTTTCCTTCTCTTGTATTTCTTGACTATATAAGTCCCTTTAGTTTTTGTTGTCAGACTGGTTTGGTGGTACTGAATTCTCTTCACTTTTGCTTGTCTGAAAAGCTTTAGATTTCACCATCAATTTTGAATGAGATCACCAGGTACAGTAAATTTGGTTGTCGGTTTTTCCCTTTCAGTACTTTAAATATATCCTGTCATTGTCTTCTGGCCTGCAGAGTTTCTGCTGAAAGATCAGCTGTTAAATGTATGGGATTTTCCTTGTATGTTACTTGCTGCTTTTTCCTTGTTGATTTTAATATTCTTTATTTGTGTTTAGTCTTTCTTAGTTTGATTAGTATGTGTCTTGGCATGTTTCTGCTTGGGTTTATCCTGTATGGAACTCTTTGTGCCTCTTAGACTTAACTGACAATTTCCTTTTCCATGTTGGGGAAATTTTCAACTCTAATCTTTTCAAAAAATTTCTCATACCCTTTCTTTTTCTCTTCTTCTTCTGGGACCCCTGTAATTTTAATGTTGGTGCCTTTGATATTATCCTAGAAGTCTCTGAGAATATCCTCATTCTTTTCATTCTTTTTACTTTATTCTGCTCTTCAGAAGTTATTTCTGCCATTTCATCTTCCAGCTCACTGATTCATTTTTCTTCTTTAGATATTCTGCTATTGATTCCTTCCAGAGTATTTTTAATTTCAGTAATTGTATTGTTTGTCTCTGTGTATTTATTCTATAATTCTCCTGCTGCTGCTGCTAAGTCGCTTCAGTTGTGTCCAACTCTGTGTGACCCATAGACGGGAGACCACCAGGCTCCCCGTCCCTGGGATTCTCTAGGCAAGAACACTGGAGTGAGTTGCCATTTCCCTCTCCAATGCATGAAAATGAAAAGTGAAAGTGAAGTCACTCAGTAGTGTCTGACCCTTAGCGACCCTAGAGACTGCATCCTACCAGGCTGCTCCATCCATGGGATTTTCCAGGCAAGAGTACTGGAGTGGGGTGCCACTAGCTTCTCTGCTATTGTTATCCCCGAAGTCCGAGTCCCCAAAACAGAGAATAAGACGTCCACAGCAATGCAAAAGCAAAAAGGGGTTTATTGCTAGCTCGAGCTAGGGCTCCCGTCTCATCCAGCACAGTGGAGTCTTGACGAGAGCCCTGAGCCCAGAACTACAGCAGTATTTATAGGCTCAGAACAAAGACAGGAAGTTGGCAAGGGCAGATTGGCTGCAGGGGTTTCCTGGTATTTACTAATTGGCCAATCTTTATTAGCTGCAGGGGTTTCCTGGTATTTACTAATTGGCCAACCTTTATTGGCTGCAATTTGGTCCTAACACTATAATTCTCCTAGGTCTTTGTTAATTGATTCGTGCATTCTCTCCATTTTGTTTTCAAGGTTTTTGATCATCTTTACTATTATTATTCTGAATTATTTTTTAGGTAGTTTGCCTGTTTCCTCTTCATTTATTTGGACTTCTGTGTTAGTAATTTGTTCCTTCATTGGAGTAGTATTTCTCTGCCTTGTCATTATTTTTTTTAACTTATTGTGTTTGAGGTCTCCTTTTCCCAGGATTCTTTCTTCATTTTGGTTTCTGCCCTCCTAAGGTTGGTCCAGTGGTTTGTGTAAGCTTCTATATGGTGAGATTTGTGCTGAGTTTTTTGTTTGTTTGTTTTTCGTCTGATGGGCAAGGCTGAGTGAGGTGGTAATCCTGTCTGCTGATGATTGGGTTTGTATTTTTGTTTTGTTTGTTGTCTCCAGGGTGCTACTGATGGTTGGGTGATGCCAGGTCTTCTATTGAAGTGGTTTCTTTTCTGTGAGTTATTGCTATTTGATACTCCCTAGGGTTAGTTCTCTGGTAGTCTAGGGTCATGGTGTCAGTGCTCCCACTCCAAAGGCTCCAGGCTTGATCTCAGATCAGAAATAAAGATTCACACTTGGTTTGTTATGCCATTAAATGAGATTAAAACAAATACCACAAAAGGAGAAGTCAAAGATGAACCCCAGATAAATGTCAGTTACAAAATCAGGCAAGTAATATTTAAAATAATGGAATATACACATATACATATATACCTATCAGTTCAGTTCAGTTTGGTCGCACAGTCGTGTCCGACTCTTTGCGACCCATAAGTAAAGTCAAAAGAGTCCGCCAAAAATAAAGTACAGTAGATTGACCTAGTGAACACAGGACATCAAAATTATATCTACCAGTTAACAACAAAATTAACTAAAGCACAAACTGGAAAAAAAAAAAAAAACTAAAGCAAGGTGCCAAGTGGTGAATAAAGCAATGAAAAGAAAACTAACAAATATGTTGAGAGGAAAGGAAAAAAGGAAAGAATACGCCAAGTAAACTAAAAATAGAGAAAGAAGATTTATATACATTAAATTTTAACAGCAAGGGGAAAAGAATGGTAAGAAAAGCAAACAAAGGAATAAATGTTAAAAAATAGGCTTAAATATTAAAATTTAAAAAAGAGAAAAGATTAAAAAGATAAACTCCACAGAACTGCAAAAGCCCAACATAGAACCAGAGGTTTATAACAACAATAAAAAAGTGTGCTTAGTATATACATGTACATTCATAAAGAAAATCAAAACACCTCAACAAAAATAAAGTACCATAGACTGACCCAATGAACAAAGGAAACCAAAAATTATATCTTCCAGTTAAGAACAAAACTAGTGAAAGCACAAACTGGAAATAAAACTAAAGCAAGGTGCCAGTTGGGGATTAAAGGAATGAAATGAAAGTACAACTAACAAATTTGTTGAGAAGAAAGAAAAGAAAGAAAAAAGGAAAGAATAGATATGCAAAGTTAAGTAGAGATAGATAAAGAAGATTTATATACATTGAAGTTTAACTGAAAGGGGAAAAGAACAGTAGAAAAAACAATGAATAAATGTAGAAAAATAGTAATAGGTTTAAATTTTTTTAATTAAAACTAAAAAAGAAAAAAAGGAAAACAACATAACTATAAAATCTGAACGTAGATACAGAGGTTTATAACAACAATAAACAATGTGACTGAGGGGGGGAAACAACTCAAAAGTTTAATTAGATTCCATAGTGCCAATAAAATTGACAAATAAAACAGAGGGGGAGAAAAAAAAGGGAAAAAATTTTTTAAAAATCCTTAAGAATCCACAGAACAAGTGAAAAGATCCAACTCTCACATGCATATATGACTACTGGAAAAACCAAAGCTTTGACTAGACGGACCTTTATCAGCAAAGCAATGTCTCCGCTTTTTAATATGCTGTGTAGGTTGGTCATAGCTTTTCTTTCAAGGAGCAAGTTTCTTTTAATTTCATAGCTGAGGTCACTATCTTCAGTGATTTTGGAGCAAACCACCCCCCCCACAGCAAGAAGTCTGTCAATATTTCCATTCTTTCCCCGTCTATTTGCCATGAAGTAATGGGACCGGATGCCATGATTTTAATTTTCTGAATATTGAGTTTTAAGCCAACCTTTTTCACTCACTTTTTTCACTTTCTTCAAGAGGATCTTTAGTTCTTCTTCACTTTCTGCCATAAGGCTGGTGTCATCTGCATATGTGAGGTTATTGATATTTCTCCCAGCAATCATGATTCCAGCTTGTGCTTCATCCAGCCTGAGATTTTACATGATGTACTCTGCATATAAGTTAACCAAGCAGGGTGACAAACTACAGCCTTGATGTACTCCTTTCCCAATTTGTAAACAGTCAATTGTTGCATGTTCAAAGAACAAAACTAGTGAAAGCACAAACTGGAAATAAAACTAAAGCAAGGTGCCAGTTGGGGATTAAAGGAATGAAATGAAAGTACAACTAACAAATTTGTTGAGAAGAAAGAAAAGAAAGAAAAAAGGAAAGAATAGATATGCAAAGTTAAGTAGAGATAGATAAAGAAGATTTATATACATTGAAGTTTAACTGAAAGGGGAAAAGAACAGTAGAAAAAACAATGAATAAATGTAGAAAAATAGTAATAGGTTTAAATTTTTTTAATTAAAACTAAAAAAGAAAAAAAGGAAAACAACATAACTATAAAATCTGAACGTAGATACAGAGGTTTATAACAACAATAAACAATGTGACTGAGGGGGGGAAACAACTCAAAAGTTTAATTAGATTCCATAGTGCCAATAAAATTGACAAATAAAACAGAGGGGGAGAAAAAAAAGGGAAAAAATTTTTTAAAAATCCTTAAGAATCCACAGAACAAGTGAAAAGATCCAACTCTCACATGCATATATGACTACTGGAAAAACCAAAGCTTTGACTAGACGGACCTTTATCAGCAAAGCAATGTCTCCGCTTTTTAATATGCTGTGTAGGTTGGTCATAGCTTTTCTTTCAAGGAGCAAGTTTCTTTTAATTTCATAGCTGAGGTCACTATCTTCAGTGATTTTGGAGCAAACCACCCCCCCCACAGCAAGAAGTCTGTCAATATTTCCATTCTTTCCCCGTCTATTTGCCATGAAGTAATGGGACCGGATGCCATGATTTTAATTTTCTGAATATTGAGTTTTAAGCCAACCTTTTTCACTCACTTTTTTCACTTTCTTCAAGAGGATCTTTAGTTCTTCTTCACTTTCTGCCATAAGGCTGGTGTCATCTGCATATGTGAGGTTATTGATATTTCTCCCAGCAATCATGATTCCAGCTTGTGCTTCATCCAGCCTGAGATTTTACATGATGTACTCTGCATATAAGTTAACCAAGCAGGGTGACAAACTACAGCCTTGATGTACTCCTTTCCCAATTTGTAAACAGTCAATTGTTGCATGTTCTAATTGTTGCTTCTTGACCTGCGTATGGGTTTCTCAGGAAGCAGTTCAGTTGGTCTGGTATTCCCATCTCTTGAAGAATTTTCCAAAAAAAAAAAAGAATTTTCCACTGTTTATTGTGATGCACACAGTCAAATGTTTTGGCATAGTGAATAAAGCAGAAGTAAATGTTTCTCTGGAACTCTCTTTCTTTGTCAATGATCCAGTGGATTTGGGCATTTTGATCTCTGGTCCCTCTGACTTTTCTAAAACCAGCTTTAACGTCTGAAAGTTCACAGTTCACATACTATTGAAGCCTGGCTTTGAGAAATTTGAGCATTACTAAAGCTAGCATGTGAGATGTGTGCAATTGTGTAATAGTTTGAATATTCTTTGACATTGTCTTTCTTTTGGATTGGAATGAAAACTGAACATTTCCAGTCCTGTGGCCACTGTTAACTTTTCCAAATTTGCTGGCATATTGAGTGCAGCACTTTCACAGCATCAGCTTTTAGGATTGGAAATAGCTCAGCTGGAATTCCATGACCACTACTAGTTTTGTTCATAATGATGCTTCCTAAGGGCCACTTGACTTCACATTCCAGGATGTCTGGTTCTAGGTGAGTAATCACACCATCGTGATTATCTGGGTCTTGAAGATCTTTTTTACATCCTTCTGTGTATTCTTGCCACCTCTTCTTAATATTTTCTGCTTCTCTTAGGTTCATACCATTTCTGTGCTTTTTTGTGCCAATCTTTGCAGGAAATGTTCCCTTGATATCTCTAATTTTCTTGGAGAGATCTCTAGTCTTTCCCATTCTATTGTATTCCTCTATTTCTTTTCGCTAATCACTGAGGAAGGCTTTCTTATATCTCCTTGCTATTCTTTGGAATTCTACATTCAAATAGGTATATCTTTTCTTTTCTCCTTTGCCTTTAGCTTCTCTTCTCTCCTCAGCTATTAGTGAGGCCTTCCCAGAAAACCATTTTGCCTTTTCACATTTCTTTTTCTGGTGGATGGTCTTGATCCCTGCCTCCTGTACAATGTCACTAATGTCCATAGTTCTACAGGCACTCATCTGTCAGATTTAATCCCTTGAATCCATTTGTCACTTCCACTGTATAATCATAAGGGATTTGATTTAGGTCATACCTGAATGGTCTTTTCCCACTTTCTTCAACTGAAGTCTGAATTTGGCAATAAGGAGTTTATGATCTGAGCCACAGTCAGCTCCTGGTCTTGTTTTTGCTGACTGTATAGAGCTTCTCCACCTTTGGCTGCAAATAATATAATCAGTCTAATTTCGATATTGGCCATCTGGTGATGTCCATGTGTAGAGTCTTCTTTTGTGTTGTTGGAAGAGGGTGTCTGTGATGACCAGTGCTTTCTCTTGGCAAAACTCTGTTAGCCTTTGTCGTACTTTATTTTGTATTTCACGGCCAAATTTGCCTGTTACTCCAGGTGTCTCTTCACTTCCTACTTTTCCATTCCAGACCCCTATCATGAAAACGACATCTCATTTGGGTGTTAGTTCTAAAAGATATTGTAGGTCTTTACTGAACCGTTCAGACTCAGCTTCTTCAGCATTACTGGCCAGGGCATGGTTATGCCATTACTGGTTATGGCCCTATCTGAGTCTTCTTTTGAGCCTCTTATAGTTGGTGATCAGAAGGCCTCTTTGGCCAGTCTTTCTCCATAGCCCCACCTGTTCAGGCACTTAGTGGGCTCCCATACCTGGGGTCCTTCTCTGTTGTTTGGCAAGTCAGGCACATAGAGGTTCCCCTCTGGCTGGAGTCCTACTCTCTAGATCAGTGCATTAGGCACTTAAAGGGGCACCCTGGGTGGGGTCCTACTCTGTAGTTTGGTGCATCAGGCATTTGATGGGTGAGCCTCTCTATTGTTCAGCTGTTGACACTGGTGTGTGGGGAGAGAGAGGCTATGGTGATGTCTCCACCCCGTACCTACAGATACCATGACTCTACAGTATCACCTTGCTTCCTTGGCTGCTCGACTTTCTTCCACAGATAGTTCCCACCACAATCTCCTCCCTCACATCCCTTGAATTCGTCTCTCTGCAGTCAACAGCAGCCCTTGCCCTGGAATTACTCCACATTCCCTAAATTCCAGCTCCGAACACCTATGCCTTCCAGGGAAGCTGCATCCCTGTCCGGGCTATCTTGGTGGCAGCAAGGACTGCCTGATTCTCATTCCATTTAGGCTGCCACAGATCATCTGTTTCACTCCCAGCCTTAAATGTTTCTCCTGTGACTCAGTCAATTGTCCCGATGTGGGGATCAGACCCATGAATCAGTTCCCCCACCCACTGAGAGTAGTTCTAATCCTACTAACACTCCTGTTTTTTCCCTTAGTTACTTTATCCTTCCAAATTTTGCATGGTTCTATATACTCTTTTCTGCTGGTCAGGTACTTCTGTCTGTTCTCAGCTGGTGTTCTTCATGCACTTCTGTGTCTGAAGGTGTATTCCTGATGTATCCATGGAAAAAGAGATGCTCCATGTCCACCTACTCCTCCACTGTCTTGTTTTCCTGTATTTTTTCGTTTCTTGACAGTCTCTCCCGGCTACACTGTAACTTCCATGGAGACCTGGAACAGTGTCCAACAAAAAACGTTCCTTGAGTTATCCAAAAACTAAAGCTACTATAGAAAATATAAGAAAATATCCTTGTGAGCTAGGAGTGGGCAAGTACTTCATAAACGTTGTTTTAAGCCCAAAATAGAATAATGTCAAGAATATACCAATATTTTTCATATCCTGCTGATCATCAAGTAGATAACTGCAATTCTGATTTGTAGAAATGGACAAAGGATACAGATAGGCTAATTATAGAAAAGGAAACCCGCAAAGGTCACAGGATACAGTAGGAGTGCAGAAGGGTGCAGCCATAGCAGGGAGCAGCCAGGCATGACTGAATCCAGTGAAGCCTGCACATCCCTGAACTCCAGCATTTCTGCTTCTGGGAAACTGTTAACAGTCCTCTCAGTGGGGGTGTATGAGACAACCCCTCACGGTGTTGTCTGTGGAGGCAGGAGTCAGAACCACCTAGACATCCTGCACTGGCCTTCTGCTCTAATGTCAGACCCTAAGGTGGGTCTGCTTAATTCATGAGTTTCCACTTGTGTATGGATGACAGTGAAAGTCAACATGCTAGACCTTTGCTCTGTACGTTCTTTGGACTTTCCTCCCACATGTCTGACCAGGGTGTCCACACCTACTCTATGTACCCATGTGATTCTGGTTCTGCCCTGACACGGTTTTTATCCAGGGATTATGGCGACCCCTATTAATATCTGCTAAAGCAACAACTAAAACTGTAACAATGCCTGTTCATGGCTTCCACTTTGCAGCACCCACAGGGGAACCTGGGATAGGGAGCTCATTTAGTCATCTGTAAGCAACTATGAGGCTGTACTTCTCACTTTGCTTTTGTACAGGATCCTTAGTCCAACTTCCCTACTGCCCTTTAGTCAGAGAAGCTGGCCTGCTGTCTTCTCCTCGTGTTGATTTTATTTGTTTATTTTTGCCAGTGTTGGGTCTTCCTTGCTGCATGCAAGCTTTCTCTAGTTGTAAGGAGTGAAGGCTACTCTCTAGTTGCTATGCACAGTCTTCACATTGTGGTAGCTTCTCTTATTGCAGAACATGGGCTCTAGAGCACAGACTCAGTAGTTGTGGGGCATGCGCTCAGTTGCTCTGTGGCATGTTGGATCTTTCTGGACCAGGCATATAAGCAGTGTCCCTTGCATTAACACGTGGATTCCTGTCCACTGAACCCCCAGGGAAGTTCCCAGGGAATTTCCAGGGAAGTTTATCTCACTCTGTCCTGAATTGTAACCACTTCTCTAACCTTTGCTTTCTCCTGGATTAATAGTATATGTGTATATGTATGCGTGGGTTAAATCTTGTCTGACTCTTTGTGACCCATGGACTCTAGCCCACAAGGCTCCTCTCTCCTGTTCCCATAGATAACCAAAATAATGGAGCTTCAGGTTCAGAATCCGTCCTTCTTAGTGAGTATTCAGGGTTGATTTCCCTTGAGATTGACTGGTTTGATCTTCTTGCTGTCCAAGGGACTTTCAGGAGTCCTCTCCAGCACCACAGTTAGAAGGCACAAATTCTTTGGTGCTCTGACTTCTTTATGGTCCAGCTCTCACAACCGTATGTGATCAATGGGAAGACCATAGCCTTAACTATGAACTTTTGTTGCAGAGTGATGTCTCTGCTTTTCAACACCCTGTCTAGTTTTGTCATAGCTTTCTTGCCAAGAAGCAATNAATTCTTTGGTGCTCTGACTTCTTTATGGTCCAGCTCTCACAACCGTATGTGATCAATGGGAAGACCATAGCCTTAACTATGAACTTTTGTTGCAGAGTGATGTCTCTGCTTTTCAACACCCTGTCTAGTTTTGTCATAGCTTTCTTGCCAAGAAGCAATCATCTTGTAATTTCATGGCTGCAGTCAACATCCACGGTGATTTTGAAACCCCAAAAGAGGAAATCTGTCACTACTTCCACCTTTTCTCCTTCTATTTGCCATGCAGTAATGGGTCCAGATGCCATGATCTTAGTTTTTTAAATATTTAGTCTATGCCAGCTCTTTCACTCTCCTCCTTCACCCTCATCAAGAGGCTCTTTAGTTCCTCTTTGCTTTCTTTCATTAGAGTGGTATCATCCGTGTATCTGAGGTTTTTTATGATTTTCCCACCTGCCTTGATACTGGATTGTAACTCGTTCAGCCTGGCATTTCGCATGATGTCCTCAGCATATAGATTAAACAAACAGGGTGACAGAAAACAGCCCTGTCATACTCCTTTCTCAATCTTAACCAATAAGTTTTTCCATACAAGATTCTGTTTCTTTTTGACCCGCACACAGGATTCTCAGGAGACAAGTAGGATGCCTTGCTATTCCCATCTCTCTAAGAGCTTTTCACAGTTTGTCATGATCTACACTGTCAAAGGCTTTAGCCTAGTTGAAGAAACTGTGTGAGATGATTTTCTGAAATTCCCTTGATTTCTATACAATCCAGTGAATGTTGGCAATTTGATGTCTAGTTCCTCTCCCTTTTCTCAACCCAGCTTGGACATCTGGAAGTTCTTGGTTCACACAATGCTGAAGCCGAGGATGCAAGATTTTAAGCATGACCTTACTAACATGGGAGATGAGTGCAATTGTCTGATGGCTAGCACATTCTTTGGTACTAGCCTTCTTGGCAATTGGGATGAGGATTGATCTTTTCCAGTCCCGTGGTCTTCCAGATTTGCTGACATAATGAATGCAAATCCTTGATGGAATCCTCCTTTAAGTATTTGCCAAGTTCTGCTGGCATTTCCTCACATCCACTAGCTTTTTTAACAGGAGTGCTTCTTGGGCAGCTGAGCAAAGTCAATCTTCTGACTTTCTCCAGATGGAGACCTGGGCTTGGCCATCTGTGGGGAAGCATGGGCTCTGAGGACTGACCCACTTGCCCAGGCTGCTGCCTCCCACTGTCAGGTTCATTCCCTGTCCCACTCTGATATGTGTGACAGACCCATTTTCTTTCACACAGTCTCTCACATTTACTTTCTCATGCTGATTCAGATTATCTGTCACACACACTCTTTCTTTAATATTCCTGTGTCACTCTATAATGCTTTTTCCATCACACATATTCTCTCTCACACCCTATCTCTCTTAGAATGTATCTCTGACACTCTGCCACACACTCCCTCTGTCATGGTTTCTGCATCCAAGTCTCTTCCTGTCACATGCTGTCCTTTTAAATCCCTGTCCCGATCACACATTCCCTCTGTCACACTCACTCAAAAGCATTCACCTGTCACAGTGGTAAACTCTCTGTGAAACTCATTCTATCATACACTCTCTTTCCTTCATAGTTGTGTCACTGTCTGTTGCCAGGAGCCAGTGTGAGGAATCCCGCCCATGGCAAAGGTCATGAGGAAGGAAGCCAGACAAAACGCAAGGGCGTGATCAGGCTTCAGGGGTTCCCCCTGGAATTTCCTGAGCATCCACCCTCAAAAACCAGAGTCTGCCTGCTTTACTGTGTTATGCTTTCCACTTACTCTTCTGACATTAACAGGGGGCTGTCCATGGGACAGGGAGGCCTGGCATGCTGTGATTCATGGGGTGACAAAAAGTCGGACACTACTGAGTGACTGAACTGAACTGAACTGATTATCACAATAAATTTGTGAGTTTCTAGGTTAGGCTTGGAAGTTAGGAGAAATGTTGGGAAAGACATATTTATAACAGCAAAAAATTAGAAACAAGCTGGCTGTTGTTTCAGTAGGAAAAATAAAATGAATGATAAAATAAATAAAAAAAGATCATACATATACTGGAATACTACTCAGCCCTAATGAATGATTTAGGGTTGGGGTTACCCTTGCATTAGAGAAGAAAGGGGTCACAGAAGGATACACAAAGTCCTTTACCATTTTTGCAGAGTGGCCTGCCAATTCTACACTGGCAAGGCTGAGGTTCAGGAGCGCAGCACCCTCTGAAAATTCCTCTTTTGAGTCCATGGGCCCAGTCAGAGAATGCGGTACCCAGCCCTAACTGTTTCAAAACTAACTCCAGTTGACCAACAGCATGGATCCCATGAAAGAGTATGGCCAGGTTAGACCAACTATACTACCACAACTGAGAAAAACAAAGTGGAACATAAAAATTCAGATTGAGAGAAGAGTGAATACCACCTCTTGGCAGAGGAGGACTACCACTTCTAAAGAGCTCAGTGTGCTCTAGCAGGCCTCTCATGTCTATGCAAGAAAGATGGCTCCATTTAGCAATGTCCTATAAAGAGAATGGGACCATCAGCAGAGACTTCCAGAGGCATGACTACATTCATAAAAAGTTATACTTTTTCACATCACTATATATCCATGATTCACTCTGGCTTTCATCACTCCAAAACCTGTTATTCTTGCATTATTCCCATGCCAGTAAATGTCACCACACTCCATCCAGTTGCTCAAGCCAAAAGCATAGAAGTCATCCTCTATTCTTCCCTTCCCTTTATCCATCTACATTCTAATCCATCAGCAAATCCTCTCAGCTCTACTTTCAAAATATGTTCTAAGTCTATCCACTCCTCTCCAATTCCAGTACCATGGAACCCATCCAAAATTCCAGGGCCCCTCTCCTGGACACCTGAAAAAGCCTCATAACCTATCTCCCTGCTTCCACATTACAATCTGTCATTCCATTCTTTACAAAGCAGCCAAATTTATGGGCTTCCAAGGTGGCGCCAGTGGTAAACCTGCCTACCAATGCAGGAGATGTAAGAGATGCTGGGTCAGGAAGATTCCCTGGAGGTGGGCACAGCAATACTCCAGCATTCTTGCCAGGAGAATCCCATGGACATGGGAGCCTGGTGGACTATAGTTTATAGGGTCACAAAGAGTCTGACACAACTGAATTGACTTAGCACACATGCACACATATACACACACATGCATATATATCATATCATATCATCTCATATCTCTTTGTGTGAATGCTTGAAATATTCTGGTGGCTTCCACTGCAAGAAAACTAAAATCGGAATTCCTTCCTGTGCTCGATAGGCCCTATGATGTGATCTCACTTGTGCCCCCATCCTCATCTTCTGCCACGCTTCCCTTTGCTCGCCAAGATTCAGCCACACTGCCCACTCTGATGCCCTTCAAACACTCCAAGTCTGTCTCCTTTCCATGCTTTACTTGTGTTCCTTCCACCTGAATCCACTACTCCTAGCTCTCTTATGGCAACTCAAATGCCACGTCCTCAGAGCAGCCTTCTCTAACCACCCAGACCAGTTACTCTCTACTCCATCATCTTACATGCTTCAGAGCCACCTGATCGAAAGTGATAGTCTTTATTTACTCCTTCCTCTGAATACATCTTTCTCCCCAATTAGAATGTAAACTCCATGAGTTTATACATGAGGGCAGGAATCTTGTCCAACTAGTTTACCTCTATATCCCTGATACCAGGCACACAAGAGGCATTCAATAAGCATTTAGCAAATAACATTCATGTATCACATGAATTAATCAATGAATGAACTAATTTAAAAAAAACAGGTATTACATCTAAATTAAATGATTCCTTTTTAAAAGAACCCCTTGCTGACACTGAGGATCTTCTTCTAATTGGCATGTTGTTACAATAATAAAATTAACAATTGAAAGGCAAAAGAAAGAGACCATGTAATGAACTATTTACTTTTTAAGGAATAGTTACTGAGTATGTACCAAGTACTCTGTGAGGTGCTGGACATACCAAGCTAAATAAAAGGAGCATGGGCTTCATCCTCACTATAGCTTTTTAATCAATGGGAAAATTTGCCTGATAATTCAGATTGCTAAAATTCAAAGTTAATCCTCAAATGCTGTTTCTGCCAAACTACAATTTTAACTGCATTATGAAACATATCAAACTTTTAATCAGAGCAGTTGGAAAGCATCACATTGCAATGACTTACTCTTGCTTCTGCCCACCTGCCTACAAGAGGAAAGGACAACAAAACATTAAACTATAGACAAGAGAGGAAAGGAAGAGATGAGAAAACTATGACCCATCGATACCAAGCATAATCCACAAAATCTAGAATTATCTTTACGATTTTTCTTAAAGAATCATATATGTTGCTTTCAGAAATATGTACCAAACAGTACAAAGAAGCCCACTATAAAATAGTTTTTTATCTCATAGTTTGGATATGTTAAGTCATTGAATGACAAAAATAACTTTATATAACAAATCATGATGAGTTTAATATATGGGCCTATCCTGTCCCAGGAACCTAACTTCATCAATTAGTTCCACTATGTTATCAGCCTGTGATATAACGGCTCGCTGTGGCTGTTTTTCTTGCTGATTAGTCAGTCAGTTGTGCCCAACTCTTTGCAACTCTATGGATTACAACCACCAGGCTCCTCTGTCCATGGGATTATCCAGGCAAGAATGCTGGAGTGCATTGTCATTTCCTTCTCCAGAGGATCTTCCCAACCCAGGGATCGAATACTTGTCTNATGAAAGTGAAGTCATTGAGTCGTGTCCAACTCTCAGCGACCCCATGGACTGCAGCCCACCAGGCTCCTCTGGCCACGGGATTTTCCAGGCAAGAGTACTGGAGTGGGGTGCCATTGCCTTCTCCGAGTGCAAACACTAACATATTTAATTTCCAAAAAAAGGAGAACAAGAAACAAAATAAATAGTCTCAACGATTTCAACAAATATTCTGGAAATCCTAGTTAAATCTACGTTAGAAGTGAAACAAAACTAACACAGAGTATTTATGGTTGAAATGCTTCAATAATCAGAGATCTCTTTTAAAGTATTTCATAAAAAAAGAAGGTATGAACAACATGGGCAAAATGTTGATAATTGTTGGAACTGGGTTAAAGGGTACATGTGGGTTCATTATACTTTTTAATCTCACATTTTTGAAAATTTATATTTATAATAAAATGCTTTTAAAAATAAAGCAAAACTATACTCACAAAGTTTCACATATTTTTCACTCTCTCTGAAAAGCACTTTAGGACTGTTTTTTGCTTGAAAATGAAAATCAACGCTTTTCTTCGGACCCAATAGCATATTCAGCCCAATAATTAGCATCACGGTCCCTGTCAAAAAAGAAAGATGAATATATTACATTTTGATCCAAAACTACTTCCAATAGCATATTCCAGGAGCCTAAATTCCATTTAAATGGATATATCCTGAAAATTCAGTTACTGACTTATCTCAGTACCTAAGCAATTACTCCAATATTACTTTTAATTATTAGGATAATCATAAGAAATCAGGAAGGGTTCTAGAAATTAAGCTGTACATTAAAAGACCCCAATCTTTGCTTGATAAGGGGCTTCTTACAATTTCCTGAGTATTTCCTAGTTGTTAGGTTGGTTGTAGTGTTGGTCACTGACTATTGATCGTCCAGGGAAGGGTGGGACAGAAAGAAAGTCATCTTCTAGACTGCCTCAGGGACTTGGTCTTCTCCACCATATGCACTGAGTTGAGGGGCACAAGAAGAGGATACTTAATATGAAGAGTATTAATAACAAGAAGAGGTTCTTAATATGGCAGCATTCATGGCCTGGATTGTGTGTCCAAGCAGAGGATGCACACTGGAGCTCACACTGGGCCAAGAAAGACGAGCTCAACTGGGATGCATTTCTATGTAGCTTACACGTGAAGTCTGCACACTTCTAACATTGTATATAATGAGAATTAGAAACAGAGGTGTAATTGGACAACATATAAATTAGGGAATGTCAGGTAAAAGATGCTTAGGTGGAAGGCTAAAAAAAAAGTTATGTGCAATTAGTAGGAAACAGCAGGAGAAACCTAGACAATACATTTATAACTAGTTTCCGATCTAATACAGATTCTTTACAGTGGTTATTCAAAGCTACTTGAACTTTACCGATGTTCCTCAGTTTCTGCGGCCTTATCAACATAATGTCACTATTATTAAAAAGAATTCTTAGTTATTTGAAGCTGTAATAAAGCACGATTTCTGCAATTCCATAAGTAGTGAGAAGGAACTCAAAACGCCTGTCGCTCATAACATTCTAAAGAAAGACACGTACACTTAGAATGGCTCTTACTTTTGTTCCATTGCTCCACATGGCAGACCCCCAAGCAAGCTGGAGTAAGAAAAAAAGCAGGACATTGGACAGGAAGATAGAGCAGGACAGAGTACACACACCTGAAAGAAATCAGAAGAAACACAAAGTTCGCAAAGCCAAGACTATCGCGGAGGAAATGCAGCCGTGTATGTCTCTGACTGGGTCGCAGCTTTGATATCTACCAGAAATAGCAAATCCTCAAACATTGCTTTAAAATATTTCACATAATTAAAAAATACCTCTTCCAAACCAGCCTGTCCTGGCAGATGTCTAGTTCACAGAGAAGAAAAGTTTATGTGCAAATGCACAGAGTGGTTGGATACATTCCACGGGCACAAGGGGGACTGACAGACGAACACAAGCAGAAGCCCAGACTTCTGTGTGGCATCCACCCCAGCATAACTCCCTAAGTATTTGTCTAATGTGAGGTGTGGTGTTTCCCCCACTACACAGAAGCTCCAGGTGGGCAGGATTCTGTCTCTTAAATCTCCAGTACCTGGCACTAGGCCTGGACCACAGTAGGTGCACGATAATTTTTTTAATGAATAAATGAACAAGTAGAAAAATGTGTGAACAAACAAGAACTGAGTGTTAGTTGCTCAGTCATGTCCAACTCTTTGTTGGACAGCCCATGAAATGTAGTCCACCAGGCTCCTCTGTCCATGGAATTCTCCAGGCAAGAATACTGGGGTTGGTTGCCATTTCCTTTTCTAGGGTTTATCTTCCTGACCCAGGGATCGAACCCAGGTCTCTGGCTTTGAGGGAAGATTCTTTACCATCTAAGCCACCAGTGAATCCCTTATTAAAATATGTTTTATGTCCTCAATTTTTCAAAGATTTCATCTTGGAGGCCTTGGACATGTTTTTCTTAAAACTAAAATGACAGGTAACATTTGATCTGTGTCTGTTTGGTACACATCAGTAATTTCATTACTGCCAAAAGACAATTTCTGAAATATTAAACTGAGCAAAGCCTATGAAATTTTAATTTTGGTATGTAAGGTCATAATCATTGAAATGGAAGATATGTACTCTATGATTTTATCATTTACATTTCACTTATCATTTACACTAAGATTCACATATGCAAAATCTATTTTATTGGTAAAAAGAGGGTAAATAAAAACCATATAAAATTCAGGAGAACCAAAAAAAATACTTCCTATATACATATTTACAAGCCTACTATCAAAATAGAAATGTGAGCACCATGTTCATATTTTTTCCTTACATATCATATAATACAGTGTTTCATGGACCTCTTTTACACCTTATTGTGGTTTAAACTTGGTTTTTTCACAGCTGTTTATTTCCAGTCACTTCCCAGGTGCTCAGTGGTAAAGAAGTCACCTGCCAAGCAAGAGACTTGGGCTCAATCGCTGGGCCTGGAAGATCCCCTGGAGAAGGAAATGGCAATTCACTTCAGTATTCTTGCCTAGAGAATCCCATGGGCAGAGGACTACAGTCCATGGGTTTGCAAAAGAGTGAGACATGACTCAGCAACTACACAACAACAAATTTACTTCCAGGGCCTTTGCAGTAATAAATATTACTGAAAGTCATGGATGAACTAAGAAATTCTTTTCTTTTTTTAACTTACATTTTTTAAAAGCCACACAGCATGTGGGATCTTAGTTCCCTGCCAGGCCGGGAGCCAGCGTGAGGAATCCCACCCATGACAAGGTCATGCAGCAGAGGCCTGATGGGCAAGGCGAGTCAAGCCTCAGGGTTTCCCCCTGGCATTTCCTGAGCATGTACCCCCAAAATAAGAATCTGCCTGCCTTATTGTACTGTGCTTTTCCACTCTTCTGACACACTCTGGAAAAAGTTAACTCAGGGCTTTATTCTTCTGCATTTGAAAGGGATGTTTCAGTTTAAACCCCTTCTGATAACTCTCTAGGTTGCCTAACAGGTTCCCCTGGACTTTTTACAGCTTGTGAATTGCTTGCAGCCCCCCAACCGCGAGAGGCACAGGAAGCTTAAAACATCCTAGGAATGTAGGAGCTTCCGAGGAGTCAAAATCATTAGAATAGGACTGATTAAGGGTTTCATTTGTTGAGCCAATACTTGCTGCCAAATTTTCATATCTTTTATTTGTAGATATAGTTGGTATATAGAAAAAACAGATAGTGGCCCTGGCATTAGCAACATTAGATCTTTGAGTTAAGTACTTTCTTTGTTATAACCCACTGCACTTTTGTTCTACAGGAATGTAACTTTATTTAGTACTTTGAGGGTGATGCAGAGTAAAGAAAAAACACATCCTAGGAATGTAGGGGCTTCCGAGGAGTCAAAATCATTAGAATAGGACTGATTAAAGGTTTCGTTTACTGAGCCAATACTTGCTGCCAAATTTTCATATCTTTTATTTGTAGATATAGCTGGTATATAGAAAAAACAGGTAGGACCTGGTATTAGTAACATTAGATCTTTGAGTTAAGTACTTTCTTTGTTATAATCCACTGCACCTTTGTTCTACGGGAATGTAACTTTATTTAGTACTTTGAGGGTGATGGCAGAGTAAAGGAAAAACTCTTCTAGGGAAAAAGAGTTTTCTGGTTGATAGACATTTATCTAGGAAGAGAGCCATAAAAATGTTAACAGGCCTCTTGGCCAGAAGATAATGTAAACCACCTGAGACCTTTTGTATACGGGAAGGTATGCAAAAAGAAAGCCTGGTCTCAATGAGGGTCAGGACTGCTGCCCCTGCTTAACTCTGCATATTCCATTATTTCTTTGTGTACAACTTGGGGTATATAAGCTGATTTTGAAAATAAAGTTATGAGTCTTGCACCGATGCTGGGCTCCCCCATGTCGTTTTTTTCTCCCCTTTTCCGGCTGAATTCCCATCTGGAGCATGGAGGCTCGCCAAGTCTACTTACTTGCCCTGCCTTCTAAGATCCATGCGAGAGGGAGCCCAAGGCGGGGCACCCTCTGCTATTCAAGTAGGCGCCGGTGGCCTAACGTAGATGGTGCAAACCTCTTGTCTCGAGGTTTTATTAGTTTTCCACGTAAACCAAGTTATTCAGCCTCTTTTCTCCACTAATTTTCCTACTACACCATTCTTTCCTAATCTCTTTATATTTCTAATTAAATAGTCCTTTCCCAGACTCTGACTCCATCCCCGCTTCGAATTCCCTGGATCCACCACGGCTGAACCCCGGCACAGTGTCACATGAATTATTCGTCATTGTTATTATGCTTTGCAGATCTCACCATTCAGNCCATTCTTTCCTAATCTCTTTATATTTCTAATTAAATAGTCCTTTCCCAGACTCTGACTCCATCCCCGCTTCGAATTCCCTGGATCCACCACGGCTGAACCCCGGCACAGTGTCACATGAATTATTCGTCATTGTTATTATGCTTTGCAGATCTCACCATTCAGACCCAACTTAAGTCCAGTGCTTGATGGAGCACCACAGTCATCATAGTTTTGATAAAAGCAGAAGAATGCACAAGACTTTGAGCCACTGATGTTGGTGAATGAGTTGGTGTATGTGATTTTTTTGGAGGAGACCTGCATCATCAGAGACAGTACACTGACATGGCCATACTGTCTGAAAACTGACATGATGGATGAACACATGGAAAGCAGCTGAAACAGTGCATGGACCATAGGAGGTGCTAGCTATCACTCTGGTCAAAGAGCACAGGTATGATGTGGAGTGGGCAGAGGGGGACACTGGTGGGTTGANTGGCCATACTGTCTGAAAACTGACATGATGGATGAACACATGGAAAGCAGCTGAAACAGTGCATGGACCATAGGAGGTGCTAGCTATCACTCTGGTCAAAGAGCACAGGTATGATGTGGAGTGGGCAGAGGGGGACACTGGTGGGTTGAGTGGCTTGGCACCTTGCCCTCCACTCCTACCTTAGTCTAGAAAGACCCTACTGTGTCATATGTTGGAGAAATCAAAGTTGCATTGTGGAACTAGCTTTAGGCCTTGAGACTGAAAAGTCAGCATTTGTGTCTTGGTGGCGTCTCTGCGGACACTTGTTGGTGTCTATTCCACACCTTCTGAACCAGCACTGGGAGGGCCTGTGTGCTCCTGAAAGGAGCATGGCTTTGTGAGCAAGCCAAGTCCCTCCAGCCCCATGGGGTCTCTATAGCGGCCCGTGAGGGAAGTCTGCACAGGCACACTTTGGGCATCCTTGCACAGAAAGGGAGGGACTTCATGAGGGCCTCAGTCCCTCTTCCCTTCGTGTTGGCCTCTGAGGGAGATGCATGGCAGCCATGTAGGTGGTGGCGCTGGTGGTGCAGAGGGCCAAGATGACCAGCAGAGCTCCAGAATGTGTCCTTTCCAGAATGGTTCAGGCAGCACTGAAGGTGAGGATGGTCACCAGGACCCAGATGGCTGGGGTGGGCCTGTCAGAAAAAGAGTTCTGATGGAAGCTGATAGAGCTCGTGGGGTGAGTGGGCACCATATGCCCCAGGACCTGGTGGAGATGTAGCACCCTTGACTGTAAAGCCTAGACCTGGAGAGGCAGTGCTGTATCCTTTTCATGGAGCCTCCCTCGGCAGGGTCAGTGGTATGGTGGTGGGAAAATGCTGGTAGCCTGAGGAAGGGATAGATGGAAACATGACGATGATCTAGGGTAGCAGGAGTGGGCAACCTGACAGGAAACGGGGCTGTCAAGGTGTGAGGAGCCTGGAGGGTGGGGAAGATGGACCGAAGGTTTAGGGTGAGCACCCCCTTCCAGGTAAGCCCCCTCGTGGGTGAGCCCCCCTTCCCAGGTGAGCCCCCTCCAATGTGAGCCCCCCTCCCAGGTAAGCCTCCTCCCAAGTAAGCCTGCTCCCAGGTGAGCCTCCTCCCAGGTGAGCCCCTCTCCCAGGTAAGCCGCCCCTCCCAGGTGAGCCCCCTCTTGGATGAGCTCCCTGTCACAGGTAAGCCTTCTCCCAGGTGAGCCCGCTCCCAGGTGAGACCTCCAGGTGATCTCCCCCCAGGTGAGCCTCCCCAGTTTTTGCTCAGTGAGTGACATTGGCCTTCAGGGGCCACCTTCAAAGTCCCCAGAGGGGAACAGGGCCCCAAAACTGGAAGGTGGCTCCCCCATAGGGTCAAACAGGTCCCTGATGAGACAGCCATTCTGAGCGGGTGGAGGTGGGGTTCCTCCCTCCAGTTACTGCTCAGAAACACATGAGTGATGCTTCTGATGATGTCAGGGGAGACCCCGGGCACTTTGTTGGGTCTGAGCCCAGGACACATGTAGACCACTGTGTCTTCTTGGTCCTGGGGGCTGCCCCAGTGCCTTCGCAGCCCCAGGCATCCCACCTCCACAGTCAGCCAGAGGCACTGCTTTCGCCTCTTGTGGAGCTGCAGGCAAAGGGCAGAGGGTCACTGATCAGCGAACGTGGGAGCTGAATACAGTGCGTTTAGATAGAGCAGACAACCAGCAAGTCCACCCCCTGCAGAGGGGTCATCTGGAGGCCTGCCCTCTCCCCATGGGGTGCTCCCTGGGGCTGCCCTTCAGGGACCCCACTCTTCAGAGGAAGGCAGGGGGTGCTGACCTCCCATCTGCACTGCCTTAGGCCTCAGCAGGTGGGTCCATGTTGAAGCAGGTCCAGAGCTATTCAGGATCAGGACATGTGAATAAAATTGTTTTATTTTTCAAGTTATCAAAAATATCCCATGAGTATAAAGTAGTTTCCTATTCATGGTATGACACCTTTTGGGGTCCTTTAATGGACCAGGACCTGGCGGTCTGGAGGCAACGATAAGAAAGTGAAAGAAAGAGGCTGATACTCCCTGGTTTACACAGAAAACCAATAAAGTCCTTGACACAGGACTTGCATCTCTCATGAAGGCACTGGGCACCCTCTCGAGGTGGGGTGAAGGCACAGGGTGCCTTCTCGAGATAGTCTTAGAAGCCCAGGCAGGAGAGTGAGCAAGACGGGTCTGGGTCTCTGCGCTCCAAGGAATCAGCCAAAGAAAGGGAGAGAGAGAAAGAAAGAAGGACATGGGGACCCAAGCTCTGATGGAGCTTTAATGATTTTTCTGTGTGTATATATAGGCTGTAGTACAAGAGGTTTCTTTCGTCAGTGATAAAGATCATAAAACCAAGTGTATAACAACCATTACCAAGGGAACAAGGGATTAATAATTGCCACAAGGTCAGAAGACAATCCATATCTCAAGAAAGGGGATCGAAACTAAGCAGTTTTGTCGTAAAGAGAATGTTTACTGAAGGAGACTCAAGCCTGTCTCACACAATGACCCTGGTTCCTGGGAGCAGCATTCTGCTCCGCTTGAAAAGAAACAAAGGACTTGTGAGAAACAGCACGTAGGAATCCTCCTGTTAAACATTCCTCTACAGACACCAAAGGTAATCTCCAAGGAAAAATTCCAAGAATGCCCCAGATGGAGTAGCCTTGATGGGGCAGGCTCCAAGGCTGGGTGCCTGCTAGTCACCCAGCAGGAAGCATGTCCGCCCAGCAGGGCTCATCCCCAGGGACCCTCAGCCCCCACTGCCCTATGGGTCCCCTGGCCCCCCTCTTCTCCTGATGGGCCCTGCCTCCACTGGCTGTCCCTCGTCCTAAGACCACCCCTGGGTCCCTGCTCCCAAGGCACCCACAGCTCACACTCAGTGTCTTGCACCCTGGCCCTGAGGGGACGGCCACATCTTTCTCCTTGCATTATGGTTTACCATCACAGTTGTTCTGCTCTGGGAGGCACTTGGGGACAGACTGTGTGTGCACGTGTGAGGCACTTGGGGACAGACTGTGTGTGCAAAAGTGCACCATGCAAGAAAATGCCTTCAGACCATCCCTCTGAAGAACAGTGATCATGATAAAGGGCCAGGGTGCCCTTCCCTCCCCCCTCCCCCCTCCCTTCCTAGCTTTATTCTTTCTTTTTCTGACCTGTCTTATCCACTTCCCTATGTTTTTTCTTTCCTCTCTCCTTGCCCCCCTATAGTGATCACCCACTAACTAGATTTACAAGCTGTGAAGGAACACTGTCACCAGCCTATGAAACACTGGTGGTTAAGACACAGAGCTCCCTGTGGGAGTCACTGGCAATCTAGTCCCAGGTTGATCAGCACCATGCCATGGGTCCTGCCCCATCACAGCAGCATTCAGAGAATCGGGGATGGCCAGACGAGGCCAGGGTGGGACAGGAAGAGGGGTCACCCCAGGGAGGCCCTCCTCACCACTTCATGTCTGAGGGCCCCGGGGCTGAGAAGGGAGGCTGGGATCCAGCCCCCTCCCCAATCCTGCACCCCGTCTGTGTTGCAACAGCAGCAATAACAACATCCAGTCCATCACCTCTGGAGACTGGGATGTGACCAAGATCTTGTCCTAAGATGAGAATCAGAGTAAGATGTGAGTGAGCGTCAGTCTGGCCTCCTGCACGTCTTTCACTCTCACTGCCCTCGGCTCTGTCCCTCCTGGACGGCATCTCAAAGCCTTAATTCCCACCATGCCATGTTCTGAGTCGCTGGGTCTTAGTGACAGACGATGCCAGGCCTGCAGCCAGGCCCTGGCAGAGGGACCAGCCATGTGGGGTCCCCGAGCCTCTGCTGGCTCTCAGAGGTGGGGGTCAGGGAGCCAAGTGCATCCCCAGTGCAGGTTCATTTCTTCCCCTGCTTCTAAGAGAGATAGGCCAAGACAGAAAGAAGTTATGGAACTTCCTCCAAACTGTCAGGCTGGTAACATGAGGAGCTAGGCTCCACTCAGGTCTTTGGAGGGTCCAGGCCAGATGCCATCACCCTCCTGGATCCTGGACCAGAGCCTGGGTTCCCATGTGGGGTCCCGGGTGGGCATCGGCTGAGGAGTCGTAGAGTCAGACTGCGTGTCTGGACTCCTGGCCCTGGCCCTCCAGAGGGTTACCCCTATAAAGGAATTTCTCATCCATACCCAGCTGTGTACCCTGTGGCCAAGCCCTGGGTGGTGCAAGCACACCTGGGCCAGAGGAGGTCTGCCTGGGCATGGCGCCTTCAGCCAGTGGGAGTGTTGTGAGCCTTTCCCCACCCACGGGGAGCTGGCCCCAGGGAAGAAACTTGCCAACTGTGGGCCCTGAACAGCACACGACCCCCAGGGCCGAGGGTGGGGGGATGGGTCTGCAGAGGCCAGGCCTAGCCTGCCAGGTACAAACCTGCCCCCAAACCAGCTAGTGCTGGTCTTCACAGCCACTTCCTCAGCGAGGAGGACCTGCCAAGGTAACACCAGCTGTACAGGTGCATCCCTACCCCACTCCCCGTGCCTCACCCCAACCCTCAAACCTGTCCAAACACCCACCCACTCCCCCTTCCATGGGGCACTGTTACCCACCCCGTCTCAATTTCCAGACAGAAGGAGGTGGCAGCTGGTTCCTGCTGCAGGCTCAGGGCCACCTAAGGGGACTTCACTCTGTGAGGCCCCCATGGCCTGGACAGAGCTGGTGCCTGACCCCTGTCCCTGTCAGGTGCATGGCCACCCCCTCCAGCTGCCTGTCCCTCTGCCAGAGTAAAGCTGCATGGGGGTGGGGGTGGTCCTTTCAGAGGTGGAGAAAACTTGAGCACATCCCCATGGTCACAGGCCCACTATTTTCCATAAGTGGGTCACCTCTGCTTGTCCACCAGGATAATCCCATCTGTCCCACCCCAAAATTAGCAAACGGTGATGGAGGCTGGCTGCCCACCCTGCCTCTGACTTGTCCCGTCAGGACACTGTCCCCTTCCCACCAAAGGTCTTCAGTCCAGTGGACGGTTTTCACGTCAGGACCCTTTTCGTGCCAGCAACTCAGACCGGGACTTCTTCCAGGCTTTGGAAGGCACCTTGGTGTCTTGTAGCCTTTGAAAACACCTGTTAGCTAAGCCTTCATGACATGAAATCGTGATTGATCAGTGAGGGCCCCAAGTGACAGCTTCAGGTCGCCCCTGCAGCCCCCTCCCTCCCGCTCACTGGCTGTGGGAGAGCCCAGAGCTTAAGTGTTGTAGTTTTGGGAGTCCCTGTCTCGCCCTGTCCCGGTAGCAGGTGCTCCAAAGGGAGTGAAACACCCTACAGCGCATAGATCCTGCTCCCAGAGTGCTGATTGCCTGCTCAGAGGGACACAGCACTGGAGAAAACACTTCCCACACTCTCCCACCAGCGACTCGCCCCACCTGGGTGATCCCCAGAAGCAGCCTGCCAGGGAGCTCCTGCCTGTGGTGGGGGTGGGGAGGGTCTCATGACAGCTGAGCCCAGCACCCAGGGGCCTCAGCAGAGAGACAGGCAGGGGGGCAGCACCCCCAGACCTCCCCTGTAGGAGAAGCCAGTGGGCCATTTGTGGGGCTGGGGGTGAGGGTCTCACCTGAGGTGACTGCCCCCACCTGCCCCCCACCCACCCACCACAG
>SJYX01017529.1:11212-72010 GCA_006410675.1 Oreotragus oreotragus | reverse complement strand
TTGGAGAATTTTGAGCATTACTTTACTAGCGTGTGAGATGAGTGCAATTGTGCGGCAGTTTGAGCATTCTTTGGCATTGCTTTTCTTTGGGATTGTAATGAAAACTGACCTTTTCCAGTCCTGTGGCCACTGCTGTTTTCCAAATTTGCTGGCATATTGAGTGCAGCACTTTCACAGCATCATCTTTCAGGATTTGAAACAGCTCAACTGGACTTCCATCACCTCCACTAGCTTTGTTCATAGTGATGCTTTCTAAGGCCCACTTGACTTCACATTCCAAGATGTCTGGCTCTAGATTAGTGATCACATCTTCATGATTATCTGGGTCGTGAAGATCTTTTCTGTACAGTTCTTCTGTGTATTCTTGCCACCTCTTCTTAATATCTTCTGCTTCTGTTAGGTCCATACCATTTCTGTCCTTTATTGAGCCCATCTTTGCATGAAATGTTCCCTTGGTATCTCTAATTCTCTTGAAGAGATCTCTAGTCTTTCCCATTCTTGTTTTCCTCTATTTCTTTGCCTTGATCGCTGAAGAAGGCTTTCTTATCTCTTCTTGCTATTCTTTGGAACTCTGCATTCAGATGCTTATATCTTTCCTTTTCTCCTTTGCTTTTTGCCTCTCTTCTTTTCACAGCTATTTGTAAAGCCTCTCCAGACAACCACTTTGCTTTTTTGTATTTCTTTTCCATGGGGATGGTCTTGATCCCTGTCTCCTGTACAGTGTCATGAACCTCATTCCATAGTTCATCAGGCACTCTATTAGTTTTCTGAATGTTGAGCTTTAGGCCAACTTTTTCACTCTCCTCTTTCACTTTCATCAAGAGGCTCTTTAGTTCCTCTTCACTTTCTGCCCTAAGGGTGGTGTCATCTGCATATCTGAGATTATTGATATTTCTCCCGGCAATCTTGATTCCAGCTTGTGCTTCTTCCAGTCCAACGTTTCTCATGATGTACTCTGCATGTAAGTTAAATAAGTAGGGTGACAATATACAGCCTTGACGTACTCTTTTTCCTATTTGGAACCAGTCTGGTGTTCCATGTCCGGTTCTAACTGTTGCTTCCTGACCTGTATATATGCTAGGTCTCTCAAGAGGCAGGTCAGGTGGTCTGGTATTCCCATCTCTTGAAGAATTTTCCACAGTTCACACAGTCAAAGGCTTTGACATAGTCAATGAAGCAGAAATAGATGTTTTTCTGAAACTCTTTTGCTTTTTCAATGATTCAACGGATGTTGGCAATTTGATCTCTGGTTCCTCTGCCTTTTCTAAAACCAGCTTGAACATCTGGAAGTTCACGGCTCATGTATTGCTGAAGCCTGGCTTGGGGAATTTTGAGCATTACTTTACTAGCGTGTGAGATGAGTGCAATTGTGTGGTAATTTGAGTAGAAACAGACAAACATCAGGAGCAATTCACTCTCAGGGTTGCAGGTGAGGCATGAAGAGCCTTCTTCAGACTGTGATAGCCTTGATGGCCACTCAGTAGCTAGAGATCTCGTCCTCTCTTTATCAGCATCATCGTCTGAAATATCTGCCCATTCATCATCCAAGCTCAGTCCCAGACACTGAATTTGAGTAGAAACAGACAAACATCAGGAGCAATTCACTCTCAGGGTTGCAGGTGAGGCATGAAGAGCCTTCTTCAGACTGTGATAGCCTTGATGGCCACTCAGTAGCTAGAGATCTCGTCCTCTCTTTATCAGCATCATCGTCTGAAATATCTGCCCATTCATCATCCAAGCTCAGTCCCAGACACTGTCCTTAGACAATGTGATAGGAGAAAATTGCATGTTGTTGGTGGGAGGGGATCTGAAATGCAACTCTAGGCCCCAATCCCCTTGAAGCATCCTACCAGACTCCTCTTTTCCCATCAAGACCTGTCACCCCAGGGCAGGACCTTTGTGAAAATATGTGTTGGGAACATGCAGAGATGCATAGAGCATAGAGACTGGGGAGTATGGTCAGCAGACTCACCAGGAGTGACAGACGAGGGCCTGACAGGAGCTGCAGGACCAGAGATCTGACACCGTACCTCTAGGAGGGGATGTGGCTCTACAGTGTGTAAGCTCTTGATGAAATACAGAAGGGAAATGGAAATCGACCTAAAGTGGAAGTGCCAGAAATAATGGCTGGGTGGGAAAGGTGACAGAGCCTCCCTCAAGGAAGGTCTAGAAAAGAAGGCAGGTGTCATTTTCCAGAAATAGGTTTAAATTTGAGGCAGACAATGAGCTGGGGGCTTCAGGCTCTGTATTGTCCCTGGCCAAGGTGGTAATGGTTTGGGTCTCATTTTGGGGTTTTTGCTGACATTCCCCAGAAGATGAGATGATTGGATGGCACCACCAACTTAACAGACGTGAGTCTGAGCAAGCTTGGGGAGTTGGTGATGGACCCGGAACCCTGGCATGCTGGAGTCCATGGGGTTGCAAAGAGTAGGACATGACTGAACTACTGAAATAACTGAACTGAACTGAACTGAACGTTCACCAGTGTTTTCTCCTGCTAGGTTCTGCGGGATCTTCACACACCCGAGCTCAGTGGGAAAGGCTTCGTGTAAGGACAGCAGCCTCTTGTTATCCAATCCCACAGACTCCCACCCAGGGTTGAAACTGAACGGCTCTCCCAGGACATCTGTGGCCCTGGGTTTGGGCACAGAAGCTCCCATGTGTGAGTGGTGGATGTAAAAATGGTGCCCATGTTGGGAGGCCCTTTGGATAGTGCATGGAGGTCACTAGACAGTCATTTGTGTACAGATTTCCTATCCTTCTGCTGGTATCCATCCCGAGTGGAGAATAACTTTTCTCTTTATGTTTATGCTCCAGCTAGCCCTGGAACTTTTTTCTTTACCTGTATGGTGGTCTGGATATTCCGGGTGAGGAGATGGCTCCTCTGTAGTCACTGTGAAGGAAAACAGAAGCAGAGAGACAATGGGGCCGTCCCAGGTCACAGACATGACTTGGCCCCAAAGACCCCCGTGATCTCAGCTTCAGAAGGGTGGGCATCCCGCCCCACACACATGCCTGGATCCACTAGTTACAGAACTGATTCACAGAGTTTGAAGACAGGAGATCTCAGAGACCATCTGACTGGATCTCCACCCCTTGCTGCATCTTAATTAAGAAACTTAAGTCTTAACTGATCATGGAGTTGTCACCTCAGGATTTTTTGAATCATTGAAAAGTAGTGTTAGTTGTTCAACTGTGTCTGATGCTTTGCAACCTCCATGGACTGTAGCCCACCAGTCTCCTCTGTCCATGTACTTCTCCAGGCAAGATTACTGGTGTGGGTTGTCATTCCCTTCTCCAAGGATTGAACCCAGGTCTCTTGGATTGCAGGCAAATTCCTTACCATGTAAGCCACCAGGGAAGCCCAGTAGATATAAAAGTAGACCCCAATGTGTAGCCCACAGCAGCATTTATTAAACCCAACACCCTTTCCTGTATGCTTCTTCCACACTCCAAAGCCACTCTCATAGACTTTTTTTTTTTTTTTTGGCTGTGTTGTGTCTTGATTGCGACATCTGGGATCTCCATTGTGTCCTGCAGGATCTTTCGTTGTGGTGCACAGACTCCAGTTGTGTTGTGCTGGCTCTGTTGCTCTGCATGGCATGTGAGATCTTAGTTCCCAACTTGGCATCTAACCTACGTCCCTTGCATTGCATGGCAGACTCTTAACCGCTGGACCATTTTTGTAAACCTCTGAGCAACATTTTACTGCTCCTCCACCTCTGCAGGACTCTACTATATAGGTAAACTTAGCTTCTCAGATGCAAGCAGAACAGCAACTAAAATCTCTCCTTTTAAGGCTGAGGGAAACCGTAAGGGCAGCTGGATGATTCTCTTGGGTGAATTGGAAAAGGAAAGTCTGTGGATGTTCCCGGGTTCAAAAGTCTGGCTCATCACGTCAGGAACCATGGATGTTCATCTTGGTCAGAGATTGTGGTCAGAGGATTTACTAACTAGTTCAAGGTGGACCATAGCCACTGAAATAGAAGCCCAGTTGGAGCAGATGCAAGCTCACCCCGCATCCATACAGAAGGGCTGGGTGTCAGAGCTGCTGTGAAACTGTGGCAGCCCCATGTAAACTGTACTTCTTCCTTTTCATGGACCTTCCATTATGATGGTTTCTGGTAAGCTTATCCAAAATGGACTTATCACCTTAGCTTACACTGCAGTGCCCAGTGGTATAACCCCATCATGACTGATCACAGCTCATCAATAGCTTGCAGTCAGAACTTCTGTTTAATTAGTCCTCTGGCATATAGCTCGTCTCCTTGTTGTTGTTGTTGTTCAGCTGCTGAGTCATGGCCTACTCTTTGTGACCCCATGGACTGCAGCACGCCAGAATCCTCTATCCTCCACTATCTCCCGGAATTGACTCAAACTCATGTCCATTGTGGAGAAGGCAATGGCACCCCACTCCAGTACTCTTGCCTGGAAAATTCCATGGATGGAGGAGCCTGGTGGGCTGCAGTCCATGAGGTAGCTAAGAGTCAGACACGACTGAGCAACTTCACTTTCACTTTTCACTTTCATGCATTGGAGAAGGAAATGGCAACCCACTCCAGTGTTCTTGCCTGGAAAATCCCAGGGACAGGGGAGCCTGGTTGGCTGCCGTCTATGGGGTCGCACAGAGTCAGACACAACTGAAGCAACTTAGCAGCAGCAGCAGCAGCATGTCTATTGAGTTGGTGATGCCATCCAACCATCTCATCCTCTGCCACCTTCTTCTCTATTTGCCCTTCACTCTTTCCCAGAATTAGGGTCTTTTCCAATGAGTCAGCTCTTGACATCAGATGGCCAAAGTATTGGAGCTTCAGCTTCAGTGTCAGTCCTTACAATGAGTATTCAAGGTTGATTTCCTTTAGGATTGAACTGGTTTGATCTTCTTGCTGCTGTAGTAGATTTTGTCCATTTTCCTCATTGTAGAGTTTCATCTCATCTTATCATCATGTACTTTTTCCTCTAATTTTTCTTTAACATTTCTTCTGTGGTTTCTCAAAGATTGCCACTTTTATATTTCTTTATAATTTTTAAATTCTTAATTTTTATTATGTGACCACTTCAAAATATGTACATTATTTTTATACCTTTGCATATTGTTAGGTTCAGAGAAGGCAATGGCAGCCCACTCCAGTACTCTTGCCTGGAGAATCCCATGGATGGAGGAGCCTGGTAAACTGCAGTCAATGGGGTCACGAAGAGTCGGACATGACTGAGCAACTTCACTTTCACTTTTCACTTTCATGCATTGGAGAAGGAAATGGAAAACCACTCCAGTGTTCTTGCCTGGAGAATCCCAGGGACCATGGAGCCTGGTGGGCTGCCATCTATGGGGTTGCACAGAGTAGGACATGACTGAAGTGACTTAGCAGCAGCAGCAGCATTGTTNACATGACTGAGCAACTTCACTTTCACTTTTCACTTTCATGCATTGGAGAAGGAAATGGAAAACCACTCCAGTGTTCTTGCCTGGAGAATCCCAGGGACCATGGAGCCTGGTGGGCTGCCATCTATGGGGTTGCACAGAGTAGGACATGACTGAAGTGACTTAGCAGCAGCAGCAGCATTGTTAAATTAAAAATAGACTAAAATAGAATATAAGTAAGTAAAGACTCGGAAATGTTTGCAATGCATATATCCATTAATTATGTGGCTGAATCCCATCTATCAGTGTCAGTATTTATATCTAAATGGCATGGGTTTTAGGCAATCACTGAATACTTCCATGAGGTACATGTATAAATCATGCTCAGTAGAACTTTGTGGAAACTCACTTGCATATTGAATGTAGGGGTTAGGTTCCTTTCCAGATCTCTGGGGCCTGGCAATGAAGCCAGCTGCATCCGAAAGGTTGTATTATGATAAAACATCTTATAATGAGATCAAATCTACTCTAAGATAAACCAGTAAGCCTCAGTTTACATGCTTAGTGGGTCTTCTCAATGACCCTGAGATAGGTAATTGAAATACCCAATATTTGTCTAGCTTCTTACATGCTGAAAAATGCATTCTTATAGTTTAATATTCAATGCCCATATCCATGTCTGACTCCTTGTAATTTATACTTTTAGCACAAAAAGATCTGCTTAGAGTGCCATACACTCAGTGTTCCACATGTACATACTTTTGTCTGGCTGCCCAGTGATCTCCTATACACCATCCAAGATTCCACAGCGTGTGAAATCTTCCTGGACTAGGAATTGAACCTGTGTCCCCTGCATTGACAGGCAGATTCTTATCCACTGCACCATGAGAGAAGTCCCATACCTCAGTTTTCAATGGTTAAAAATTTTAATTTTTCCAGAAAAGAGTTTTTTTTTTTTCTGATGTGTATTATATACTGCATTTGAAGTCAGAAAAATACCTTTTTAAATCAGGCTTAGGATCATAAACTTTAGATAAGCACTATTTAATAGAAACACAATAAGAGGCACATAGATAATTGAAGTTTTCTAGTAGTAATACTGAAAAAGTAGAAACTATAATATTAGTTTTAATAATGTATTTTTATTTTGATTTATTTATTTTAATTGGAGGCTAATTACTTTACAATATTGTAGTGGTTTTTACCACACATTGATATGAATCACCCATGGGTGTACTTGTGTTCCCCATACTCAAACCCTATTCCACCTCCCTCCCCATCCCATCCCTCTGGGTCATCCCAGGGCACCAGCCCTGAGCACCCTGTCTCATGCATCGAACCTGGACTGGTGATCTGTTTCACATATGATAATATACTTGTTTCAATGCTATTCTCTCAAATCATCCCACCCTCGCCTTCTCCCACAGAGTCCAAAAGACTGTTCCTATACATCTGTGTCTCTTTTGCTGTCTCGCATACAGAGTTATTGTTACCACCTTTCTAGATCCCATATATATGTGTTAGTATAACGTATTGGTATTTTTCTTTCTGACTTACTTCACTCTGTACAATAGGCTCCAGTTTCATCCACCTCGTTAGAATTGATTCAAATGCATTCTTTTTAATGACTGAGTAATATTCCATTGTGCACATGTATCACATCTTTCTTATCCATTCGTCTGCTGATGGACATCTAGGTTGCTTCCATGTCCTGGCTATTATAAGCAGTGCTGCAATGAACATTGGGGTACATGTGTCTCTTTCAATTCTGGTTTCCTCAGTGTGTATGCCCAGCACTGGGATTGCTGGGTCATATGGCAATTCTATTTCCAATTTTTTAAGGAATCTCCACATTGTTCTCCATAGGAGGCTGAACAACACGCTTGTGAATAACCAACAAATCACAGAAGAAATCAAAAAAGAAATCAAAATATGCATAGAAAAGAATGTAAATGAAAACACAACAATGCAAAACCTGTGGGACACTGTAAAAGCAGTGCTAAGAGGAAGGTTCATAGCAATACAGGCTTACCTCAAGAAACATGTCAAATAAATAACCTAACTCTACATCTAAAGCAACAAGCAAAGGACGAAATGAAGAACCCCAGGATTAATAAAAGGAAAGAAATCTTTAAAACTAGGGCAGAAATAAATGCAAAAGAAACAGAAGAGACCATAGCAAAAATCAACAAAGCTAAAAGCTGGTTCTTTGCGAAGATAAATAAAATTGACAAAGCATTAGCCAGACTCATCAAGAAAGAAAGGGAGACGAATCAAGTCAACAAAATTAGAAACGAAAATGGAGAAATCACAAAAGACAACAAAGAAATACAAAGGATCATAAGAAACTACTATCAGCAACTATATGCCAATAAAATGGACAACTTGGAAGAAATGGACAAATTCTTAGAAAAGTATAACTTTCCAAAACTGAGCTAGGAAGAAACAGAAAATCTTAACAGACCCATCACAAGCACTGAAATTGAAACTGTAAAAAGAAATCTTCAAGCAAACAAAAGCCCAGGACCAGATAGCCTCACAGGTGAATTTTGCCAAAAATTTAAAGAGCTAACACCTACCCTACTCAAACTCTTCCAGAAAATTGCAGAGGAAGGTAAACTTCCAAACTCTTTCTATGAAGCCACCATCACCCTAATACCAAAACCTGACAAAGATGCCACAAAAAAAGAAAAGTACAAGCCAATAACATTGATGAACATAGATGCAAAAATCTTTAACAAAATCCTAGCAAACAGAATCCAANAACAACACGCTTGTGAATAACCAACAAATCACAGAAGAAATCAAAAAAGAAATCAAAATATGCATAGAAAAGAATGTAAATGAAAACACAACAATGCAAAACCTGTGGGACACTGTAAAAGCAGTGCTAAGAGGAAGGTTCATAGCAATACAGGCTTACCTCAAGAAACATGTCAAATAAATAACCTAACTCTACATCTAAAGCAACAAGCAAAGGACGAAATGAAGAACCCCAGGATTAATAAAAGGAAAGAAATCTTTAAAACTAGGGCAGAAATAAATGCAAAAGAAACAGAAGAGACCATAGCAAAAATCAACAAAGCTAAAAGCTGGTTCTTTGCGAAGATAAATAAAATTGACAAAGCATTAGCCAGACTCATCAAGAAAGAAAGGGAGACGAATCAAGTCAACAAAATTAGAAACGAAAATGGAGAAATCACAAAAGACAACAAAGAAATACAAAGGATCATAAGAAACTACTATCAGCAACTATATGCCAATAAAATGGACAACTTGGAAGAAATGGACAAATTCTTAGAAAAGTATAACTTTCCAAAACTGAGCTAGGAAGAAACAGAAAATCTTAACAGACCCATCACAAGCACTGAAATTGAAACTGTAAAAAGAAATCTTCAAGCAAACAAAAGCCCAGGACCAGATAGCCTCACAGGTGAATTTTGCCAAAAATTTAAAGAGCTAACACCTACCCTACTCAAACTCTTCCAGAAAATTGCAGAGGAAAGTAAACTGCCAAACTCTTTCTATGAAGCCACCATCACCCTAATACCAAAACCTGACAAAGATGCCACAAAAAAAGAAAAGTACAAGCCAATAACATTGATGAACATAGATGCAAAAATCTTTAACAAAATCCTAGCAAACAGAATCCAACAACACATTAAAAAGATCATACCTCATGACCAAGTGGGCTTTATCCCAGGGATGCAAGGATTTTTCAGTATCCACAAATCAATGTAATACACCACATTAACAAATTGAAAGATAGAGAGTCCCAAACAGGATAAACCCAAGGTGAAACACCCCAAGACACATATTAATCAAATTAACAAAGATCAAACACAAAGAACAAATATTAAAACCAGCAAGGGAAAAACAACATATAATACACAAGGGGATTCCCGTAAGGATAACAGCTGCTCTTTCCATAGAAACTCTTCAGACCAAAAGGGAATGGCAGGACATACTTAAAGTGATGAAAGAGAAAAACCATCAACCCAGATTACTGTACCCAGCAAGGACCTCAATCAAATATGAAGGAGAAATCAAAAGCTTTACAGACAAGCAAAAGCTGAGAGAATTCAGCACCACCAAACCAGCTCTCCAACAAATGCTAAAGGATATTCTCTAGACAGGAAACAAAAAGGGTGTATAAACCCGAACCCAAAACAATAAAGTAAATGGCAACGGGATCATACTTCTCAATAATTACCTTAAACGTAAATGGGTTGAATGCCCCAACCAAAAGACAAAGACTGGCTGAATGGATACAAAAACAAGACCCTTGTATATGCTGTCTACAAGAAACCCACCTCAAAACAAGGGACATAAACAGACTGAAAGTGAAAGGCTGGAAAAAGATATATCATGCAAATAGAGACCAAAAGAAAGCAGGAGTGGCAATACTCATAGCTGATAAAATAGACTTTAAAGCAAAGGCTGTGAAAAGAGACAAAGAAGGCCACTACATAATGATCAAAGGATCAATCCAAGAAGAAGATATAACAATTATAAATATATATGCACCCAACATAGGAGCACCGCAATATGTAAGACAAATGCTAACAAGTATGAAAGGGGAAATTGACAATAACACAATAATAGTGGGAGACTTTAATACCCCACTCACACCTATGGACAGATCAACTAACCAGAAAATTAACAAAGAAACGCAAACTTTAAATGATACAATAGACCAGTTAGACCTAATTGATATCTATAGGACATTTCACCCCAAAACAATGAATTTCACCTTTTTCTCAAGTGCTCACGGAACCTTCTCCAGGATAGATCACATCCTGGGACATAAATCTAACCTTGATAAATTCAAAAAAATCGAAATCATTCCAAGCATCTTTTCTGACCATAATGCATTAAGATTAGATCTCAATTACAGGAGAAAAACTATTAAAAATTCCAACATTTGGAGGCTGAACAATACGCTTCTGAATAACCAACAAATCACAGAAGAAATCAAAAAAGAAATCAAAATGTGCATAGAAATGAATGAAAATGAAAACACAACAACCCAAAACCTGTGGGACACTATAAAAGCAGTGCTAAGAGGAAAGTTCATAGCAATACAGGCATACCTCAGGAAACAAGAAAAAAGTCAAATAAATAACCTAACTCTACACCTAAAGCAACTAGAAAAGGAAGAAATGGAGAACCCCAGAGTTAGTAGAAGGAAAGAAATCTTAAAAATTAGGGCAGAAATAAATGCAAAAGAAACAAAAGAGACCATAGCAAAAATCAACAAAGCCAAAAGCTGGTTTTTTGAAAAGATAAATAAAATTGACAAACCATTAGCCAGACTCATCAAGAAACAAAGGGAGAAAAATCAAATCAATAAAATCAGAAATGAAAATGGAGAGATCACAACAGACAACACAGAAATACAAAGAATCATAAGAGACTACTATCAGCAATTATATGCCAATAAATTGGACAACGTGGAAGAAATGGACAAATTCTTAGAAAAATACAACTTTCCAAAACTGAACCAGGAAGAAATAGAAAATCTTAACAGACCCATCACAAGCACGGAAATTGAAACTGTAATCAGAAATCTTCCAGCAAACAAAAGCCCAGGTCCAGACGGCTTCACAGCTGAATTCTACCAAAAATTTCGAGAAGAGCTAACACCTATCCTACTCAAACTCTTCCAGAAAATTGCAGAGGAAGGTAAACTTCCAAACTCATTCTATGAGGCCACCATCACCCTAATACCAAAACCTGACAAAGATGCCACAAAAAAAGAAAACTACAGGCCAATATCACTGATGAACATAGATGCAAAAATCCTCAACAAAATTCTAGCAATCAGAATCCAACAACACATTAAAAAGATCATACACCATGACCAAGTAGGCTTTATCCCAGGAATGCAAGGATTCTTCAATATTCGCAAATCAATCAATGTAATTCACCACATTAACAAATTGAAAAATAAATGCCATATGATTATCTCAATAGATGCAGAGAAGGCCTTTGATAAAATTCAACATCCATTTATGATAAAAACTCTCCAGAAAGCAGGAATAGAAGGAACATACCTCAACATAATAAAAGCTATATATGACAAACCCACAGCAAACATTATCCTCAATGGTGAAAAATTGAAAGCATTTCCCCTAAAGTCAGGAACAAGACAAGGATGTCCACTTTCACCGCTACTATTCAACATAGTTCTGGAAGTTTTGGCCACAGCAATCAGAGCAGAAAAAGAAATAAAAGGAATCCAAATTGGAAAAGAAGAAGTAAAACTCTCACTGTTTGCAGATGACATGATCCTCTACATAGAAAACCCTAAAGACTCCACCAGAAAATTACTAGAGCTAATCAATGAATATAGTAAAGTTGCAGGATATAAAATCAACACACAGAAATCCCTTGCATTCCTATACACTAATAATGAGAAAGTAGAAAACGAAATTAAGGAAACAATTCCATTCACCATTGCAACGAAAAGAATAAAATACTTAGGAATATATCTACCTAAAGAAACTAAAGACTTATATATAGAAAACTATAAAACACTGATGAAAGAAATCAAAGAGGACACTAATAGATGGAGAAATATACCATGTTCATGGATTGGAAGAATCAATATAGTGAAAATGAATATATTACCCAAAGCAATCTACAGATTCAATGCAATCCCTATCAAGCTACCAGCGGTATTTTTCACAGAACTAGAACAAATAATTTCAAGATTTGTATGGAAATACAAAAAACCTCGAATAGCCAAAGCAATTTTGAGAAAGAAGAATGGAACTGGAGGAATCAACTTACCTGACTTCAGGCTCTACTACAAAGCCACAGTCATCAAGACAGTGTGGTACTGGCACAAAGACAGAAATATAGATCAATGGAACAAAATAGAAAGCCCAGAGATAAATCCACACACATATGGACACCTTATCTTTGACAAAGGAGGCAAGAATATACAATGGAGTAAAGACAATCTCTTTAACAAGTGGTGCTGGGAAAACTGGTCAACCACTTGTAAAAGAATGAAACTAGATCACTTTCTAACACCACACACAAAAATAAACTCAAAATGGATTAAAGATCTAAATGTAAGACCAGAAACTATAAAACTCCTAGAGGAGAACATAGGCAAAACACTCTCCGACATAAATCACAGCAGGATCCTCAATGATCCGCCTCCCAGAATACTGGAAATAAAAGCAAATATAAACAAATGGGATCTAATTAAAATTAAAAGCTTCTGCACAACAAAGGAAACTATAAGCAAGGTGAAAAGACAACCCTCTGAATGGGAGAAAATAATAGCAAATGAAGCAACTGACAAACAACTAATCTCAAAAATATACAAGCAACTTATACAGCTCAATTCCAGAAAAATAAACGACCCAATCAAAAAATGGGCCAAAGAACTAAATAGACATTTCTCCAAAGAAGACATACGGATGGCTAACAAACACATGAAAAGATGCTCAACGTCACTCATTATCAGAGAAATGCAAATCAAGACCACAATGAGATACCACTTCACACCAGTCAGAATGGCTGCGATCCAAAAGTCTGCAAGCAATAAATGCTGGAGAGGGTGTGGAGAAAAGGGAACCCTTTTACACTGTTGGTGGGAATGCAAACTAGTACAGCCACTATGGAGAACAGTGTGGAGATTCCTTAAGAAATTGCAAATAGAACTGCCTTATGACCCAGCAATCCCACTGCTGGGCATACACACCGAGGAAACCAGAATAGAAAGAGACACATGTACCCCAATGTTCATTGCAGCACTGTTTATAATAGCCAGGACATGGAAACAACCTAGATGTCCATCAGCGGATGAATGGATAAGAAAGCTGTGGTATATATACACAATGGAGTATTACTCAGCCATTAAAAAGAATACATTTGAATCAGTTCTAATAAGATGGATGAAACTGGAACCAATTATACAGAGTGAAGTAAGCCAGAAAGAAAAACACCAATACAGTATACTAACACATATATATGGAATTTAGAAAGATGGTAATGAGGACCCTGTATGCAAGACAGCAAAAGAGATACAGATGTGTAGAGTGGACTTATGGACTCTGAGGGAGAAGGAGAGGGAGAGGGAGAGGGAGGGATGATTTGGGAGAATAGCATTGAAATATGTATACTATCATGTAAGAAATGAATTGCCAGTCTATGTTCAATGCAGGATGCAGCAGGCTTGGGGCTGGTGTATGGGGATGATCTGGAGGGAAGATGTGGGGTGGGAGGGGGGTTCATGTTTGGGAGTTCGTGTAAAAAAATAAATAAATACAAAAAAAAAGAAAAAAAATAAAAAGAATGCATTTGAATCAGTTCTAATGAGGTGGATGAAACTGGAGCCTATTATACAGAGTGAAGTAAGTCAGAAAGAAAAACAGCAATACAATCTATTAATGCATATATGTGGAATTTATTTAGATGGGAATGATGACCCTATATGCGAGACAGCAAAAGAGACCCAGAGATAAAAAAACAGACTTTTGGACTCTGTGGGAGAAGGCGAGGGTGGAATGATTTGAGAGAATAGCATTGAAGCATGTATATCACCACATGTGAAATAGATAGTCCAGTTTCAATGCATGAGACAGGGCACTCAGGGCCAGTGCACTGGGATGACACTGAAAGATGGGATGGGGAGGGAAGTGGGAGGGGGATTCCAGATGGGGGACCCATGGCTGATTCAAGTCAATGTATGGCAGAAAGCACTACAATGTTGTAAGTAATTAGCCTCCAATTAAAATAAATAAATTTTTTAAAAAGAAAAGCAAGAAAAAAATTTGCCAATTTAGATGAAATTAAGAAATTCCTTGAATGACACAAATTCTCAAAACTAACTCAAGAAGAAAGTGAAAATTTTAAATATCCCTAAATCTATCAAAGATATGGAAAAATATCTATCAAAGATATGGAATAAATCTATCAAAGATATGGAACAGAAAACTCCAGGCCCATGTGACTTAACTAGTGAATGCTATGAAATATATAAAGGAGAAATATCACCAATCCCATACAAATTCTTTCAGAAAGTAGAGGACAGAAAACAGTTCTCAAATCATTTTATGAAGTCAGCCTTACAAAATACCAAAACCAGATGAAGACACTGCAAGAAAAGAAAACCATAGACCAATATTTTTCATTAAGTTAAGCACAAAAAAATGAAATGTTAGCAAATTTAATCCAGCAATATATAAAGCATTATGACCAAATGAAATCTATGTCAAGAATGAAAGATTGGTTATGCATTATAAGATCATCAACCAGTGTTATTCATCATATTAAGAAAACACAGGAGAAAAACTATATGATCATGTCCATCAGTTCAGTTCAGTCGCTTAGTCATGTCTGACTCTTTGCGAACCCCATGAATCGCAGCACGCCAGGCCTCCCTGTTCATCACCATCTCCCACAGTTCACTCAGACTCACGTCCATCGAGTCCGTGATGCCATCCAGCCATCTCATCCTCGGTCGTCCCCTTCTCCTCCTGCCCCCAATCCCTCTCAGCATCAGAGTCTTTTCCAATGAGTCAACTCTTTGCATGAGGTGGCCAAAGTACTGGAGTTTCAGCTTTAGCATCATTCCTTCCAAAGAAATCCCAGGGTTGATCTCCTTCAGAATGGACTGGTTGGATCTCCTTGCAGTCCAAGGGACTCTCAAGAGTCTTCTCCAACACCACAGTTCAAAAGCATCGATTCTTCGGCGCTCAGCTTTCTTCACAGTCCAACTTTCACATCCATACATGACCACAGGAAAAACCATAGCCTTGACTAGGCGGACCTTAGTCGGCAAAGTAATGTCTCTGCTTTTGAATATACTATCCAGGTTGGTCATAACTTTTCTTCCAAGGAGTAAGCGTCTTTTAATTTCATGGCTGCAGTCACCATCTGCAGTGATTTTGGAGCCCAAAAAAATAAAGTCTGACACTGTTTCCACTGTTTCCCCATCTATTTCCCATGAAGTGATGGGACCGGATGCCATGATCTTCGTTTTCTGAATGTTGAGCTTTAAGCCAACTTTTTCGCTCTCCTCCTTCACTTTCATCAAGAGGCTTTTTAGCTCCTCCTCACTTTCTGCCATAAGGGTGGTGTCATCAGCATATCTGAGGTTATTGATATTTCTCCCGGCAATCTTGATTCCAGCTTGTGTTTCTTCCAGTCCAGCGTTTCTCATGATGTACTCTGCATATAAGTTAAATAAGCAGGGAGACAATATACAGCCTTGACGTACTCCTTTTCCTATTTGGAACCAGTCTGTTGTTCCATGTCCAGTTCTAACTGTTGCTTCCTGACCTGCATACAGATTTCTCAAGAGGCAGGTTAGGTGGTCTGGTATTCCCATCTCTTTCAGAATTTTCCACAGTTTATTGTGATCCACACAGTCAAAGGCTTTGGCATAGTCAATAAAGCAGAAATAGATGTTTTTCTGGAACTCTCTTGCTTTTTCCATGATCCAGCGGATGTTGGCAATTTGATCTCTGGTTCCTCTGCCTGTTCTAAAACCAGCTTGAACATCAGGGAGTTCACGGTTCACATATTGCTGAAGCCTGGCTTGGAGAATTTTGAGCATTACTTTACTAGCGTGTGAGATGAGTGCAATTGTGCGGTAGTTTGAGCATTCTTTGGCATTGCCTTTCTTTGGAATTGGAATGAAAACTGACCTTTTCCAGTCCTGTGGCCACTGCTGAGTTTTCCAAATTTGCTGGCATATTGAGTGCAGCACTTTCACAGCATCATCTTCCAGGATTTGAAACAGCTCAACGGGAATTCCATCACCTCCACTAGCTTTGTTCTTAGTGATGCTTTCTAAGGCCCACTTGACTTCACATTCCAAGATGTCTGGCTCTAGATTAGTGATCACATCCTCATGATTATCTGGGTCGTGAAGATCTTTTCTGTACAGTTCTTCTGTGTATTCTTGCCACCTCTTCTTAATATCTTCTGCTTCTGTTAGGTCCATACCATTTCTATCCTTTATCGAGCCCATCTTTGCATGAAATGTTCCCTTGGTATCTCCAATTCTCTTGAAGAGATCTCTAGTCTTTCCCATTCTGTTGTTTTCCTCTATCTCTTTGCATTGATTGCTGAAGAAGGCTTTCTTATCTCTTCTTGCTATTCTTTGGAACTCTGCATTCAGATGCTTATATCTTTTCTTTTCTCCTTTGCTTTTCGCCTCTCTTCTTTTCAGTGCTATTTGTAAGGCTTCTCCAGACAGCCATTTTGCTTTTTTGCATTTCTTTTCCATGGGGATGGTCTTGATCCCTGTCTCCTGTACAATGTCACGAACCTCATTCCATAGTTCATCAGGAACTCTGTCTATCAGATCTAGGCCCTTAAATCTATTTCTCACTTCCACTGTATAATCATAAGGGATTTGATTTAGGTCATACCTGAATGGTCTAGCGGTTTTCCCTACTTTCTTCAATTTAAGTCTGAATTTGGAAATAAGGAGTTCATGATCTGAGCCACAGTCAGCTCCTGGTCTTGTTTTTGTTGACTGTATAGAGCTTCTCCATCTTTGGCTGCAAAGAATATAATCAATCTGATTTCGGTGTTGACCATCTGGTGATGTCCATGTGTAGAGTCTTCTCTTGTGTTGCTGGAAGAGGGTGTTTGCTATGACCAGTGCATTTTCTTGGCAAAACTCTATTAGTCTTTGCCCTGCTTCATTCCGCATTCCAAGGCCAAATTTGCCTGTTACTCCAGGTGTTTCTTGACTTCCTACTTTAGCATTCCAGTCCCCTATAATGAAAAGGACATCTTTTTTGGGTGTTAGTTCTACAAGGTCTTGTAGGTCTTCATAAAACCGCTCAACTTCAGCTTCTTCAGCATTACTGGTTGGGGCATAGACTTGGATAACTGTGATATTGAATGGTTTGCCTGGGAGACAAACAGAGATCATTCTGTTGTTTTTGAGATTGCATCCAAGTACTGCATTTCGGACTCTTTTGTTGACCATGATGGCTACTCCATTTCTTCTGAGGGATTCCTGCCCGCAGTAGTAGATATAATGGTCATCTGAGTTAAATTCACCCATTCCAGTCCATTTTAGTTCACTGATTCCTAGAATGTCGACATTCACTCTTGCCATCTCTTGTTTGACCACTTCCAATTTGCCTTGATTCATGGACCTGACATTCCAGGTACCTATGCAATATTGCTTTTTACAGCATCAGATCTTGCTTCTATCACCAGTCACATGCACAACTGGGTATTGTTTTTGCTTTGGCTTCATCCCTTCATTCTTTCTGGAGTTATTTCTCCACTGATCTCCAGTAGCATATTGGGCACCTAATGTCCTGGGGAGTTCCTCTGTTGGTATCCTATCATTTTGCCTTTTCATACTGTTCATGGGGTTCTCAAGGCAAGAGTACTGAAGTGGCTTGCCATTCCCTTCTCCAGTGGACCACGTTCTGTCAGCCTTCTCCACCATGACCCACCCATCTTGGGTTGCCCCGCAGGCATGGCTTGGTTTCATTGAGTTAGACAAGGCTGTAGTCCTAGTGTGATTAGATTGACTAGTTTTCTGTGAGTATGGTTTCAGTGTGTCTGCCCTCTGATGCCCTCTTGCAACACCTACCATCTTACTTGGGTTTCTCTTACTTTAGGCGTGGGGTATCTCTTCACAGCTGCTCCAGCAAAGCACAGCCGCTGCTCCTTACCTTGGATGAGGGGTTTCTCCTTACCACCGCTGTTCCTGACCTTCAACGTGGGATAGCTCCTCTAGGCCCTCCTGCACCTGCGCAGCCACTGCTCCTCAGGTTCCTCCTCCCGGCCGCCGGCCCTGGCCTCCAGAGTGGGTGGCTCCTCCCAGCTGCCGCCCCTAGCCTGGGGATTGGGGTGGCTCCTCAGGGTCACCGCCCTTGGCCTCGGGTGCGAGGTGGCTTCTCCCAGCTGCCCCTGACCTCGGACGCGGGGTGTCTCCTCCCGGCTGCCCCTGACCTCGGACGTGGGATAGCTCCTCCCGGCCACCGCCCTGACCTCGGACGCGGGGCGTCTCCTCCCAGCCACTGCCTCTGACCTCGGACACAGGTGCCATAAAAGCATTTGACAATATTCAACAACCACTATAATAAAAACTGTCAGAAAACTAGGACTACAAACAGACTTTCTTAATCTGATCAAGGTAAACTAAAAAACTCCTGCAGCTAACATGATAATGGAGGAAAATCTAATCCCTCCACTGGGGGGTGGGGGAAGACTGCTGGCCTTGGATTCAGAGGGCCATGGAGAGGTCTATCCAGCCAGAGGGTGGGGATCAAGGGGCCTGATTGAAGTACCTGTCCCCTCCTTGGGCAGTGGCCCTGATCCAGTCACCTCCTGTGGCACCAGTGGTTCCACCTCCCATGCAGTGTTGCCCCAGCCCCGTCATCAACCCTGACTGTACTGTGTGGGCTAATTTGACCCTTTCCAGACCAGAAGTAAACCAGCACCCAGCAGGCCAGCAGACACAGGGTCACCTCCCAGTTGAGGGCCCCGGCACCTCCAGCCCTCCAGAGAGCCACAAGACTTTGATACTGGAGAGGGAAAGCCCATGAGTTTCGTGCCAGAAGAGGCCAAGGGACTGGGAGTGTGATGGGGGACATTGCCTTTCTGGCAACCCTTGAGTGCAGCTGGTCCAGCCGGTGCTTCTGGGGGGCCTGTTGTAAGTTCCCAGCCTGGAGTCCCTGGAGTCTGTATGCCTGGAGTCCCAGGTGGCCCTGCCCCATGCTGTCCCCAGTGAGTTCAACAGCAGTCCCAGCTTCCCTCCCCAGGCAGGCAAGCACAACACACTCCGCATTCCTATTTTCTAGACTCCAGGACCGGGTCCCCATGCACCACCATGTGAAGGCACCTGCACATGAACACAAGCACACACAGATGCCAATATCCATGTGCATGCACCTGACCACATGCTCTCTCACACACACATGCAAACGCCCATTTACAAGCACCTCCACAAACACACATGCACATACCTATGTGCATGCACCTCTGCACACCTATTTTCTCACACACACATACACGCACATGGACTAGCACCTGTGCACAGGCACTCTCTCCCTCAGGCACACACAGACACAGACATGCACATCAGATGCCCATGTGCATGCACCTGCCCATGCGCACATGGACATACATGCACACACACACACACACACACACACACACACACATGTGAGCTACATGCAGGACACCAGAAGGACAGACCAGGTCTGACCCAGGGATGCCCAGCTCCCCTCCAGAAGTCGATGACAAGGACCTGCACTCAGCAGGATGCTCACCTGTGAGCGTGGCCAGGTTGGCAGCAGTGCAGTCTTGGAGGTGCACAGCGACTGGGGCTCACTTGGGGTTTGCAGGCTTGGACTAGAAACAGGCACGTGCCCTGAGGAGAGGGGTAGGGTCTGTTTGAGCATGCACACTGAGGAGCTGCAGACACACTAAAGGGTGGAGGGCCACCCAGAGGCCTCCTGGCTAAGCCATTTACCAGGTTTCTGGGCTTGAGGCAGGGCTGACTTAGAGGGACCAGACCACGTGAGTGTGTCTGTGCAGGCTCATTGGGGCGACACACCACGTGAACACATAAAGCTTCTGCAGGGAGCACCTATTGCCCAAGAGCCTGCAGCCACCGTGGGAGCCAATGGTTGGTGGGAACCAATCATGAGGCAGGACCAGGGTGTTTGTGCAGGCGCTCTGTTGATGTTGAATTGCAAGTTGCACTACAGGGTTAGGTTTTATAGGGAGGGTTCAGTCTTTCCCAATGCACAAGGAGAGGGAGAGGGGCACACGGTGGAGGAACCATGAGGGCAGCCGATGACGCAGGTGCCATGGCCTTTGTAGCGGGCATGGCACATGTCAGCTAAGGTGTGCCCAGTGGTGATGGTGGCAGCGATGGCACTGGCAACCCAGTTGGCCCTGGTGACACCGTCAGTCCTACAGCCCCTGGCGACCCCGGCAACCTGGGTGATCCCAGAGGCCCCAGCGCTACAGGAAAGTCACGAGGCACAGCTGGTGACATTCTGCAGATCCTGGGGTCACTCCACGCACCAGGGTGTGGAAGAGACACTGCACCTGGAGCCAGAGTTCTGAGTAACCAACCCCTTCAGTTGTGTCCTATTCCAGGAGCCTCAGTCGCAGGGTGAGCTAGGTGTGGGCTGGGTGTGGGCTAGGGGTGGTTTGAGGGATTGCAGGTGGCGGGGCCTAAAGTGTAGGAGGAGGGTTCTCTGGGGGGCTGGAGGGATGGGTCAGGATTGGTCTAGCTGCCGGGGGATGGTGGTGAAGAAAAGCAACCTGAAGGGATCCAGAGGGTCAGGATGGTGATATCCAAGGTGTCTCACGGCGGCCGTTTGGGAGATGGTGGGTCACCATGAGCAGGGAGCCTGACAGACAGGCAAAATGAGAAATGTAGATGGTGCCTTAACCATATCTCCACCAGCAGGCTCACCGTACCTTTCACATCACTCACTCAGGCAAAACTCTACTGCAACTTACTGTCTCAAAGTACTCAACTGTGAACACCAGTTCAGAAGGAGCTCAATGTTAATGGCCGCCTGTTGGTTCTATCAGTTTTAAAGGGGGGCGGGGCCTGGGCTGGGGAGAGGGTGATGGGCAGTGGCCAGGGCCAGTCTCAGCCCAGGAGGAGGCATGCCAAGTCACTTCAGTCATGTCCGACTCTGTGCGACCCCACAGACGGCAGCCCACCAGGCTCCCGTCCCTGGGATTCTCCAGGCAAGAGTACTGGAGTGGGTTGCCATTGCCTTCTCCAATGCATGAAAGTGAAAAGTGAAAGTGAAGTCACTCAGTCATGTCCAACTCTTTGCAACCCCATGGACTGCAGCCTGTCTCTTATACACATCTNCAGCCCACCAGGCTCCCGTCCCTGGGATTCTCCAGGCAAGAGTACTGGAGTGGGTTGCCATTGCCTTCTCCAATGCATGAAAGTGAAAAGTGAAAGTGAAGTCACTCAGTCATGTCCAACTCTTTGCAACCCCATGGACTGCAGCCTACCAGACTCCTCCGTCCATGGGATTTTCCAGGCAAGAGTACTGGAGTGGGTTGCCATCGCCATAATGGAGGGTTAAGCCTAAAGGAGAAGTGTGGTGCTCTGGGCTTGTCAGTGTGTATTTCCCTGGTGATGCAGACCTTGCAGCATTATGTCTCCCCCCCTTTTTTTTTTCATTAAACCTCTGCATGAAAGTCAGGGTTAAATCTAGCATATGTACCCTAGCCTCAAGTGTCCTTCCTGAAGGCATTGATTTCTGCAGTAGATGGATCAGGTTTCATCTTGTGCCTGTGTTTCTGCTTGGGAGGCTCAAGGTCCACATAGTTTGTTTGATGATTGTTAACTGCAGAAAATAAAACTGAGCTACTGTACTGTCTCTGACTTTAGTTTAAGCTTCTACATGTCTTAATACTGTATTTGTCTTCTGGTTGGAGGGGAGGTTCTGAGATCCAGATATTCAAGGAGTACAACATTAGTAAAGACAATATAAGAAGCGGGAGAATAAGACAGTAGTGTACTGCCATTCAGTACTAATTTTGGAATATTTTCTCATTTTATGAGGTGAAGTTAAAGTCGCTTAGTTGTGTCTGACCCTTTGTGACCCCATGGACTATACAGTCCATGGAATTTTCCAGACCAGAATACTGGAGGGGTAGCCTTTCCCTTCTCCAAGGAATCTTCCCAATCCAGAGATCAAACCCAGGTCTCCCGCACTGCAGGCGGATTCTTTACCAGCTGAGCCACAAAGGAAACCCCATGGACTATACAGTTCATGGAATTATCTAGGCCAGAATACTGGAGTGGGTAGCCTTTCCCTTCTTGAGCGGATCTTCCCAACCCAGGGATCCAAGCGAGGTCTCCCGCATTGCAGGCAGATTCTTTACCAGCTGAGCCACAAAGGAGGCCTGGACCACGGCAATACTGTCTGAAAACTGACGTGATGGATGAACACATGAAAGCACCTGAAATAACACAAAGACCATAGAAGTGCTAGCTATCACTGTGGTCAAAGAGCACAGGTATGATGTGGAGTGGGCGGAGACGGGATGCTGGTGGGTCATGTGGCTTGGTCCCTTGCCCTCAACTCCCACCTTACTCCAGTGAGACCCTTCTGTGGCATACGTTGGAGAAATCAAAGTTGCACTGAGGAACTGTGGAACTAGCTTTAGGCCTTGAGAGTGGAAAGTCGTCATTTGTCTCTCAAGGGCATCTCTGTGGACAGTTGGCGGGGTCCATTCCACGCTGTCTGAGCCACCAATCCAGAGATCAAACCCAGGTCTCCCGCACTGCAGGCGGATTCTTTACCAGCTGAGCCACAAAGGAAGCCTGTGCTATGGCAACACTGTCTGAAAACTGACGTGATGGATGAACACATGAAAGCACCTGAAATAACGCAAAGACCATAGGAAGTGCTAGCTATCACTACAGTCAAAGAGCACAGGTATGATGTGGAGTGGGCAGAGACGGGATGCTGGTGGCTCATGTGGCTTGGCCCCTTGCCCTCGACTCCCACCTTACTCCAGTGAGACCCTTCTGTGGCATACGTTGGAGAAATCAAAGTTGCATTGTGGAACTAGCTTTAGGCCTTGAGACTGGAAAGTCGGCATTTGTGTCTCGGTGGCATCTCTTTGGACACTTGGCCAGGTCCATTCCACACCGTCTGAGCCAGCACTGGAGGGGCCCGTGTGCGCAGGCGCATCAGGGGGCCCCTGAAAGGAGTGTGGCATTGTGAGGGAGCTGAGTTCCGCCAGCCTCACGGGGTCTCCATAGCAGCCCGTGGGTGGCTGGGGTGTATGCGCAGGCGCAATTTTGACGTCCTTGCGCAGAAGGGGAGGGACTTCGTGAGGGGCCCAGTCTCTCCACCTCTTATTTGCGGTCTGAGGGAGACGCACGGCAGCCGTGCAGGCGTCGGGTGGTGGCGCAGGTGGTGAAGAGGGCCGAGATGACCAGCAGAGCTCCAGAACACCTGCTTGCCAGAGTGGTTCAGGCAGCGCTGAAGGTGAGGATGTTCACCGGGCCCCAGAAGGCCGGGGTGGGTCTGGCAGAGGAAGAGCGGTGATGGAAGCTGCTGTAGCCCGTCCCCGGGGTGAGCGGGCACCGGATGGCCTAGGATCTGCTGGAGATGTAGCACCCTTGGCTATAAGGCCTAGACGTGGAGAGGTGGTGCTGTATCCTTTTCATGGAGCCTCCCTGGGCACGGTCAGTGGTATGGCAGTGGGAAACATGCCGGCAGCCTGAGGAAGCGATAGAAGGGAGCATGGGGGTGATCCGGGGCAGCAGGACTGGGCAGCCTCGAAGGAAAGGAGGTTGTCAAGGCCTGAGGAGCCCGGAGGGTGGGGAAGATGGACTGAAGGCTTACCGAGGCAGCTGAGGGTGGTCTCAGGTTGTGGTCGGGAGCATGGGCATCCTGGGGTAAAAACGGGCCTCTGAGGTGTGAGGAAGCCCGAGATACCAGCAAATTCTGTAATGGATGGTGCCTTAACCGTGTCTCTCCCAGCACACTCAGAGTGCCTTTCCAATCACCTCTGGAGGCAGACATGGCTCGCAGATCTCTGTTCCCAGATGCCCAACGCCACCAAGGATTGATTCGGAAGGAATTTGCAGTGAATGGCAGTGACCTGCTTGTGTCAGTTCCAGATGAGCTTGCCTTGGGGAGTGGGGGGTGGCAGGTGCTGTGGTCTGAGCTCCCTCTTAAGCATGCTGTGATGGAGACACTAAGGGGCTTGGTATAAGGAGGGGGGCTGGTACCCTGGACCTACAGGAGCAATCTTCCCTTTGACCTATTTTCTTTTCCCTGCTTTTAGTAGATGGACTGCTGAAGACCTTGCTCTCATCCAACTTTCCATGAACCCATTCCTCGATCAGCTTTCCCTGGTGATTCGGAACATTCGGAGCCTTGGGCTCCCACCTCGCCAAAGCCCAAGCTGAGGAAAGGGGCTGAAGCCTAACCTTGTGTCCCCTACTCGGCAGGGCATAGGGAATTCAACCTAAGAGTCATTGCCACTTTGTTATTTGAGTCTAAGTTTTGGCCTATACTGGCCTTTGATCTCTGTTGGTTCGCTTGCTTTGTTTCCCTGCTGCTGGAGGAGTGGGATGCTTCCGTGTTTATTACAGCAGAAAATAAAACTAAGTCACTTTTTGTGCCCCAGTTTCCTTTCAGCTAATGCGCTTCTGGATTTTAAAAACACTTTTTATCTTTGTTCTTGTGTTAGAGGGAAGGTTCTGAAATTCAGATATTTGAATTCAGTTACAAGGGAATTGAAAACAATTTCAGACAATGAAAATCAAGCCCTATGTTCACCACTAAATACTGTCAACATTTAAGAATATTTTCTGGTTGTACTTGCACATTAAATGTATAACAGCATGTGATGTAGAACTTATCAAGTTTAAATTTTTTCCTGAATTTTTTTCATTTAATATACTAGCTTTTCCACTTTCTAAAATCTCTTAAGAAATGTGTTATTGAACAGACAATAGATGCATCATAATGTAATTATTGGGACTTCCCAGGCAGTCCAGTGGATGAGACTCTGCACTTCCAGTGTAAGGGCTGCAGGTTCAATCCCTGGCAGCAGAACTAAGATCCCACATGTCATGTGGCATGGCCAAAAAATTAAGATTGGGTCTTTAAATTAAAAGAAATAATAATAATGTAATTATAGAACATTTAAGTTGTTTCCACTTTTTACATTACTATGGTAATGTAATGATTTAGTGGAATTTATAAATCTTTCCATTAATGGTTATTTCCTTAAAGTATTAATATATTCTAAGAATTAGAAATACTGACCTAAATGTTTACTTCTTTTTAAAAATTAATTTATCTTTTTATTTTTTAATATAAATTTATTTATATTACTTTACAATATTGTATTGGTTTTGCCATACATTGACATGTCCAGGCTCCCCGCTGGGGTCCTCTTGGCCACAGAGCAGGGGACAGACACAAGCAGTAGACCAAGTCTTTGCACACCCTAAAACTGACTGGGAGCCAGAATCAACAGAAACTGCGAAGGTAGGAAGATGGGACAGGGATGCCCCCCCACACAGGAAATGGTCAGCCACTGTTGGTGCCTCTTCCCCTCCAGTGGGGGTGGGGNCAGAGCAGGGGACAGACACAAGCAGTAGACCAAGTCTTTGCACACCCTAAAACTGACTGGGAGCCAGAATCAACAGAAACTGCGAAGGTAGGAAGATGGGACAGGGATGCCCCCCCACACAGGAAATGGTCAGCCACTGTTGGTGCCTCTTCCCCTCCAGTGGGGGTGGGGGAAGGCTGCTGGCTTTGGATTTGGAGGGCTGAGAGGACTCTCCGGCCAGGGGGTGGGGCTCAGGGGCTGGATTGAAGTACAATCCCTGATGCAGTCACTTCCCGTGGCACCAGTGGTCTGGCAGATGCACCCCATGCCCAGGCAGTGCTGCCCCAGCCCCGGGGTCTCCCTCAGCTGTACCTTGCCTGTTGACTTGACCCCCCTTCCAGACATAGAAGTAGACAAGCACCCAGCAGGCCAGCAGATACAGGGTCACCTCCCAGCTGAGGTCCCCAGCTACCTCCAGCCCTCTGGAGAGCCTCAAGTCTGTTCCTGGAGAGGGAAAGCCCATGAGCATTGTGTAAGCAAAGGGCAAGAGACTGGGCAGTGTCCAGAGGAACATGGCCCTTCCCTCAGCCATTGAGTCTACCCAGTTCCTCTGGTGCTTCTGAGGGGCCCAGGGCATGCCTATACCCTGTGGCTCCTGCAGTCTGTGTACCCGGACCCCCAGGTGGCCCTGCCCCATGCCTTCCCCAGTGGGCCCAACAGTAGTCCCCGCTTCCCTCTCCAGGTGGGCAGGAATAGCCCACTCTGCATTCCTGGTCTCAGGACTCCAGGGACAGGTCCTGGCGCACCCCCATGTTGCACATGCCCACATGCACAGACAAGGATGCAGACTTGAGCTACATGTGGAAGATGAATGGGACAGACCAGGCCTGGCCCTGGTGCTCAACTCCCTTCCAGAAGCTGAAGTCAGTAAGCTGGTCTCATGTGAACATGGCAGCAGAGGTGTCAGGGGAAGGGGCTCACTTGGTGTTTCCACGTTTGGTGGGAAACAGTCACGTGCTCATAACCACTTAGGAGGGCCATCCAGGGACTGCTGTCAGGGCCTGATTGCATAGGCATTCTTGGCACCCATAGTAACGTCAACCACCCAGGGGCACGGTTTCCTTTGGGTGCCTCAGCCCCTCAGACAGTCCGGCTGGCCTTGGTGGGCTGAACTGCAGCATGAGTGGTTCTGGAGGCAGCAGACCCAGGTGCCAGCGGAGGTGGTGTGGCAAGAAGTGCTGAAGGCCAGAGAGGCGTGGATGAACCTGGTGACTCAGATGGCCTTGAAGGGCACCAGGGCCTCTGAGGCATGGGATAGGCAGGTGCAGCCACGGCTGGAGCCCCAGAGCCAGCGCAGGCACCTCACACTACAGGACCTGGCGGAGATGCCTTGCTGGGTTTGGGGAGACAGGCCTTGGCAGAGCCTGGTGGACACGCCACGCCTTGGCCAGGTGGACAAGCCATGCCAGGGCTGGGTGGCAACACTGTCCCAGGACCAGGTGGACATCTGTCGCCAAGGCCTGGTGGTATGCCACCCCGGGGCCAGGAGGACACGTCGGGCCATGACCTGGTAGACATGCTGCATTGGGACTTAGTGGCCATGTGCCGCCCATGGCCAGAAGACCAAGAAGTCACCTTTTCAGTTTGTATACTATTTGAAGAGAGGCGAGGGGTTGGACCACAGAGGAATGGGCCTACTGTAGACACTGGAATGGAGAGAAAGCGGTCAGCCTGGGGATAGGAAAGGCTGTGGGGAGGGAGACCAAGAAGATGGCTGGGGGGTCTGGCCTTGGGACTATGGGTCAGTGGTGGCAGGGAGAGATGGAGGGGGGAGATGGCCTGAGGGACTGGAAGGGCTGGGAGCAGACTTGGAGCGGGAGTGGAGACAAGTGAGACCGGCCTGNGAGGGAGACCAAGAAGATGGCTGGGGGGTCTGGCCTTGGGACTATGGGTCAGTGGTGGCAGGGAGAGATGGAGGGGGGAGATGGCCTGAGGGACTGGAAGGGCTGGGAGCAGACTTGGAGCGGGAGTGGAGACAAGTGAGACCGGCCTGAAGGAAACAGGCCTCCAAATGAACAGTAGGCCCAAGGCACAGGCAAGGTTCATGTGAGATGGTCCCTTAACCTCACCACCATCAGCTCCAACATAGTGCTCTTCCTGTCACCCATGGAGGCAGAGATGGCCCGCCAGTCCCTGAGCCCACACGTCCAGCCCTACTGCAGGGCAGTAAGAAAGGAGCTCACAGTGAATGGCAATATCCTGGCAATGTTAGTTTGCAAAGGGGCTTGGGTGGGTGGCAGGTGTCTGGGGTCATTCTAACAGTCAATTGGAGACCCCACCCCCCCACAAAGGTGAAGTCTAAGGGTGTAGATATATGCAGTGAGTCTGTCACCAGCTGAGGGGGCAGAGAGAATTAATTTGATTTTCTTTTTCCCTCTCTTTTAGCTGGCTGACTGCTAAAAATGGTGGCCACCTCCGAAATTCTATCATCTCCTTTCTTTATCAGGCAGATTTTCTTGTTGGTTGGGATCAACCAACCAATTACAGGGTACTTTGTGACCCTGGTTATCCCTAATCCTAGGCCAAGAAAGAGCGCCTAAGATTACCCTAAGCAGTGCATCCTTCCCCAGGGCACTGATTCCTACACTGGTTGATGATTTATTGTGGGGGCCTAACTGTTTGCTTATATTGGCCTTTAGGCACTCTTGGTCCTGTTGTTTTCCTCTGGCTAGAGGAGGAGGGTGTTTCAATATTTCTTGTAGCATAAAATAAAGCTGAACTATCATTCTGTGTCCGAATATATTTTCAAATACTGCACCTCCACAGTTTATTGCCTTTGTCCTTGATTTCAAGGGAAGGTTCTGGGCTTCAGATAGTCTAGTAGTACAGTGAAATTGAAGACAATTTAAGAAATGGAATAAAATGTATTATGTCTTGTTATTCAGCATTAACTGCTGCCCGTATTTTGGAATGTTTTCTTAGTTTTATAGTGGCATTTATATGGCTCAGCTGGTAAAGAATCCACTTGCAATGTGGGAGACCTGTGTTCGATCCCTGGATTAGGAAGACACCCTGATTAGGGAAGGGCTATGCACTCCAGTATTCTGGACTGGAGAATTCTATGGATTGTATAGTTCATGGGGTCACAGTGTCAGACACAACTGAGAGACTGTCACTTCATATATAACAATAATGTAATTGTTGCATGTTCAGGATTAATTTTTCTTCGAATTATGTTTATTTAACATCAAGCATTTTTTTCTTTCTAAAATTTCTTCAAAAACAGGTACTTGGATGCATAAAAGAAGTACTATAATGTAAGTGTTAAGCATTTAATACATTTCCATTTTTCCCTATTAGATTCAGCAGAAATCTTCTGTATAAGTCTTTGCCTGACTGGTAATTTCCTCAAGATAGATTCCCAAGGGTAGAAGTATGGACTTAAAAATTCACATTTCTACTTATTTTTAAGGCTATTGGTCTACAGTAGGTGGCTGCTACTCAAAAGTGTGCCCTCCCACCAGAATTCTAGTTTGCCCAACACCTGTTATCAGTAGGTCTGATTCTTCCCAAAGTAAAAAGCTTAGCTTGCAGAAGATCAAACAACTTGGAAACACTAGATCTGTAACTTTATGGCCTGCTGACCTTGTTTTAGAGCAATGTAGAAAAGCTTAGGGACAATTAGTTAAGTCTTTGAGGAAGGAGTTAGTGCCCTCAAATGTCTAGTGTTTCCTGCAACCTCACCAGATTTGCTGATAGTTTTAGTAGTTCTGTGAATAACACCATATTTCTACATGTATGATCAGGTTATCTGCAGGTAAGGTATGCTCAGTCACTCAGTTGTGTTCGACTCTCTGTAACCCCATGGATTATAGCCTGCCAGGCTCCTCTGTCCATGGAATTTTCCAGGTAAGAATACTCGAGTGGGTTGCCATTTCTTCCTCCAGGGGATCTGCCTGACCTAGGGATCAAGCCCACGTCCTCTGCATTGGCAGGCAGATTCTTTACCACTGTGCCACCTGGGAAGTGGCACAGTGTTAAAATTGAAAGAAAGTAAATGTGCATCTTCACTGAGTAAAGATTCAGTAAACCGGAGTAAGCCCATCCTTTGGTGGCTCAGTGGTAAAGAACCCACGTGCCAATGCAGGAGACTCGGATTCCATCCATGATTCAGGAAGATCCCCTGGAGTAGGAAAGGACAACCCATCCAGTATTCTTGCCTGGGAAATCCCATGGACAGAGATCCTGGTGTGCTACAATCCATAGTGTTGTGCACTACAATACAACTGAGCAACTAAACAACAAAACAGAAAGAAAGAAATCAGAAGAAGTTGAGAATCTGTGTGAGAATATGATACGTTCCTGTTCTTAAGAGTATGCTCCCACCATGTGACTGTGAGTATTACTTGTGACACTTTTTTAATTTGTGTGGGTCTCATTTGCAGCATGTAAGCTTTTATTTAATAGTTGCAGCATGTGGAATCTAGTTGGCTCACCGGGAACTGAACCTCACCCCCCTACATTGGGAGTGTGGCATCTTAGCCACTGGACCACCGGGGAAGTTCCTGACATCAGTATTTTCTTTACTTAGAAAAACACTACTTATCTCTATTAGATTAATGGGCTTCCCAGGTGGCAAAGTGGTAAAGAATCTGCCTGCTAATGCAGGAGATGCAAGAGATGCACTTTCAGTCCCTGGGTCCAGAAGATCCCTTGGAGAAGGAAATGGTGACCCACTCCAGTATTCTTTCCTGGAAAATTCCATGGGCAGAGGAGCCTGGCAGTCTATAGTCTATGGGGTCGCAAAGAGTCGAACCTGACTGAGCGACTGAGCATGCACGTTCTATTAGATAAAGAAATAATCTTTCTCAGTCTTTTTCCTTTATGTATGGGTTTTGTAACCCAGTAACCATTTTCCTTCTCTTGGTACTGGTATGCTGTCACTCTGGAAAATTGCCCCTTTCCTTTTCTCTAGGCCAGTATGATTGGGATAGAGTTGACTTTAACTCTGATTCCAGGGATGGACTTGTGGCTCAGGCCTGCCCAATTGGAGCACTGCTTTCTTCCAGCCGTGGAGATATCATCCAACCAGTGACGGTCTGCTGGCTGTAGGGGATGCAGACTGGCAAATGACAGAGGGGAAGTTGGAGCAAGAAGGCAAATCTCAGGGAACAAAATGCTGGATCCAGCCATGCCTGAAAACAGAAACTACCTCTGTACCTTGTAGTTACACAGACCTAGAAGTTCTCCTTTTGACTTAAAAACTAATGTAGATATTTTTGGTTGTTTTTGTTCCACTTATTTTTCACTTGCAATAGCAGTCTTGAGTATTACTGAATTGAAGAATCATAATTTTCTTTCTTACTTAACTAATGTGGTCTGAGGACTTGGCCCTTCTGTATTACTTCAAGGGAGAAATAGGCCTATTTTCTTATTAAGGGATTAGCTCCTTACTGATCAACTCACATTATGGTTGAAAAGGAGACAAATGAGTCAAAGGAGGGGAGGGACACTGCAAGGGGCAGCTGGAAGAAGGGGACAAGGAGGAAGACCATCCCTTTCCAGACAGGGCACCCAGAATTGACCCAAAAGTGGGCCATATAGTGGATATGGTAAAGCCTGTACCATCCACAGTACTTTTAAGAGCCATTTAATACTCCCCAGTCTGGAGGAAGCACAAGCTGGAATCAAGATTGCCAGGAGAAATACCAATAACCTCAGCTATACAGATGACACCACCCTTAAGGCAGAAAGTGAAGAAGAACTAAAGAGCCTCTTGATGAAAGTGAAAGAGAGGAGAGTGGAAAGTTGGCTTAAAACTCAACATTCAGAAAACGAAGATCATGGCATCCGGTCCCATCACTTCCTGGGAAATAGATGGGAAAACAAGGGAAACAGTGGCTGACTTTATTTTTGGGGGGTCCAAAATCACTGCAGATGGTGATTGCAGCCATGAAATTAAAAGACGCTTACTCCTTGGAAGGAAAGTTATGACCAACCTAGACAGCATATTATAAAGCAGAGACATTATTTTGTCAACAAAGTTCGTCTAGTCAAGACTATGGTTTTTCCAGTGGTCATGTATGGATGTGAGAGTTGGACTGTGAAGAAAGCTGAGCACAGAAGAATTGATGCTTTTGAACTGTGGTGTTCGAGAAGACTCTTGAAAGTCCCTTGGACTGCAAGGAGATCCAACCAGTCCATCCTAAAGGAGATCAGTCCTGGGTGTTCTTTGGAAGGACTGATGTTGAAGCTGAAACTCCAATACTTTGGCCACCTGATGCGAAGAGTTGACTCATTGGAAAAGACCCTGATGCTGGGAGGGATTGGGGGCAGGAGGAGAAGAGGACGACAGAGGATGAGATGCCTGGATGGCATCACTGACTCAATGGACATGGGTTTGGGTAGACTCCTGGAGTTGGTGATGGACAGGGAGGCCTGGCGTGCTGCAGTTCATGGGTTCACAGAGTCAGACACGACTGAGCAACTGAACTGAACTGAACTGAACTTTGCGACCCATGTACTGTAGCCCACAAGGCTCCTCTATCCACGGAATTTTCCAGGCAAGAATACTGGAGTGGCTTCCCATTTCCGTCTCCAGGGATTGAACCTGTGTCTATTGCGTCTCTTGCTTTGGCAGGCGAATTCTTTACCACTAGCGCCACCTGCCTTTTGAAAGCTGGAAAGAAAGTGTGTGGCTTTATAAATTGGACCTCCTGAATCATTTTCTCTACAAGGAGTTCACTGACACCATCCACTCACACCTGTTGCTTGTCCTTTCCCATTCCTTTCAAATAGGTGCAGCTCAGCCTCTGCAGCCTTTCACACATTCCCGTTGACATGTTTTTCAAGCTAAATATCAGCTTTATTACTGATGAATCTGATTGAGAAGAATGTGGCCTGGGCAGCTTTTGTTGTTGTTCAGTCGCCCAGTCCTGTGTGACTCTTTGCAACCCCATGGATTGCAGCACACCAGGCCTCTCCCTGTCCCTCACCATCTCCTGGAGTTTGCCCAAGTTCGTGTTCATTGCATCCCTGATGCCATCCAGCCATCTCATCCTCTGATGCCTTCTTCTCCTTCTTCCCTCAAACTTTCCCAGTATCAGGGACTTTTCCAGTGAGTCAACTGTTCCCATAGATGATCAAAATATTGGAGCTTCAGGTTCAGCATCCATCCTTCCAGTGAATATTCAGGGTTGTTTTCCCTTAAGATAGACTGGTTTGATCTTCTTGCTGTCCAAGTGATTTTCAGGAGTCCTTTCCAGCACCACAGTTCGAAGGCATAGATTCTTTGGTGCTCTGACTTCTTTACGGTCCAGCTCTCACAACCGTATATGATCAATGGGAAGACCATAGCCTTGACTTTATGAACCTTTGTCACAGAGTGATGTCTCTGCTTTTCAACAGTGTGTCTTCATTTGTCATCACTTTCCTGCCAAGAAGTGATCATCTTGTAATGTCACGGGTGCAGTCACCATCCATGGTGAGTTTGAAGCCCAAGAAGAGGAAAATCTGTCACTACTTCCACCTTTCCCCCTTCTATTTGCTATGCAGTAATGGGGCCAGATGCCATGGTCTTAGTCTTTTAAATATTTAGTCTTAAGCCAGCTCTTTCACTCTCCTCCTTCACCCTCATCAAGAAGCTCTTTAGTTCCTCTTTGCTTTCTGCCATAGAGTGGTATCATCCGTGTATCTGAGGTTGTTGATGTTTCTCCCACCTATCTTGATCCTGGCATGTAATTCATTCAGCCTGGCATTTGATGTGCTCAGCATATAGATTAAACAAATAGGGTGACAGAAGACAGCCCTGTCATCCTCCTTTCTTGATCTTGACCAATCAGTTTTTCCATACAGGGTTCTGTTTCTTTTTGACCCGCACACAGGATTCTCAGGAGACAGGTAGGATGGTCTGCTATTTCCATCTCTCTAAGAGCTTTCCACAGTTTGTCATGATCCACACAAAGGCTTTAGCCTAGTCGAGGAAACCGTGTGAGGCGATTTTCTGAAATTCCCTTTATTTCTATATAAGCCAGTGAATGTTGGTTGGCAATTTGATGTCTAGTTCCTCTCCCTTTTCTAAACCCAGCTTGGACACCTGGGAATTCTTGGTTTGCACTATGCTGAAGCCTAGCGTGCTTGATTTTAAGCATGACCTTACTAGCATGGGAGATGAGTGCAATTGTCTGATGGCTAGCACATTCTTTGGTACTACCCTTCTTAGCAATTGGGATGAGGATTGACCTTTTCCAGTCCTGTGGTCTTCCAGATTTGCTGACATAATGAATGCAAATCCTTGATGGCATCCTCCTTTAAGGATTTGCAAAGTTCTGCTCGAATTTCATCACATCCACTAGCTTGTCTAACATCAGTGCTTCTCAGGCAGCAGAGCAAAGTCAATTTCCTGACTTCCTCCAGATGGAGACCTGGGGATGGCCACCCCAGGGGGGAAACATGGGCTCTGAGGACTGACCCACTTGCCCAGGCTGCTGCCTCCCACTGTCAGGTTCATTCCCTGTCACATTCTGATATGTGTGACAGACTCATCTTCTTTCACCAATATTGTCTCTCACATTTACTTTCTCATACTGAGTCAGAGTACCATCACACACACTCTTTCTTTAATATTCCTGTGTCACTCTATAATTCTTTTTCCATCATACTTATTCTCTCTCACATCCTATCTCTCTTAGAATGTCTCTCTGACACTCGGACACACACTCCCTCTGTCTTGGTTTCTGCATCTTAGTCTCTTCCCATGACATTCTGTCCCTTTAAATTCCTGTCCCAATCACACTCACTCTGTCACAGTCACTCAAAAGCATTCACCTGTCAGAGTGGTAAACTCTCTGGAAACTCATTCTATCATACACTCTCTTTCCTTCATAGTTCTGTCACTGTCTGTGTCACACACATTATTCGACATTGTTATCACTATCCTTTACAGATCTCACCATTCAGACCCAACTTAAGTCCAGTGCCTGATGGAGCACTACAGTCATCATAGTTTTGAGAAATGCAGAAACCAAAATGCACAAGACTTTGAGCCACTGGTGTTGCTGAATGAGTGGGTGTGTGTGATTAGTTTGGAGGAGACCTGAATCATGGGAGACAAGACACTAACATGGCCATACTGTCTGAAAACTGACATGATGGATGAACACACGGAAAGCAGCTGAAACAGTGCATGGATCATAGGAAGTGCTAGCTACCACTATGGTCAAAGAGGACAGGTATAGATGTGGAGTGGGCAGAAAGGGGACGCTGGTGGACCGTGTGGCTTGGCCCCTTGCCCTTGTCTCCCACCTTAGTCTAGTAGGACCCTTCTGCGGCATATGTTGGAGAAGTCAAAGTTGCATTGTGGAACTAGCTTTAGGCCTTGAGACGGAAAGCTGTCATTTGTATCTCAGTGGCGTATCTGAGGACACTTGGCAGGGTCCATTCCACACGGTCTGGGCCAGCACTGGAGGAGCCCGTGTGTGCAGGTGCATCAGGGGTACCTGAAAGGTGTGTGGCTTTGTGAGGTAGCCGAGTCCCTCCAGCCCAACGGGTCTCCATAGAGGCCTGTGGGTGGCTGGGTAGGCTGGAAGGTAACCAATCCGGTGCCAAGAGCAACCTGAGGCGTGTCTGCGCAGAGGCACTTTTGGCGTCCTTGTGCAGCTGGGGAGGGACTTAGTGAGCGGGTCAGTCTCTCCACCCTTCGTGTTGGCTTCAGAGGGAGATGCTGGCTGTGCAAAGGGCTGAGATGACCAGCGTAGCTCCAGAACGCATCCTTGGCAGCGTGGTTCAGGCAGTGCTGACGGTGAGGATGGTCACCAGGCCCCAGAAGGCCAGGGTGGGCCTGGCAGAAGAAGAGTGATGATGGAATCTGCTAGAGCTCGTCTCTGGGGTGAGCAGGAACCACATGCCCCAGGACCTGGTGGAGATTTAGCATCCATGGCTGTAAGGCCTAGACCTGGAGAGGTGGTGCTGTATCCTTTTCATGGAGACTCCCTGGGCACAGTCAGTGGTATGGTGGTGGGAAACATGCCAGCAGCCTGAGGAAGGGATAGAAGGGAGTACGTGGGCAACCCAGGGCAGCAGGAGTGGACAACCTGGCCAGAAAGGGGGTTGTCAAGGCCTGAGGAGCCTGGAGGGTTGGGAAGAGGGACCTTAGGGTGAAGGAGGAAGCTCAGGGTGATCTCAGGTTGTGGTCAGGAACATGGGTATCCTGGGGTAAAAACAGGCCTCTGAGGTGTGAGGAAGCCCAAGATACCAGCAAATTCAGTAATGGATGGGCCTTAACCGTGTCTTGCCCAGCACGCTCAGAGTGCCTTTCCAGTCACCACTGGAAGCATCCTTGTCTCTCAGGAGTATGGTCCCAGATGCCCAATGCCTCCAAGGAATGATTCAGAAGGAATATTCAGTGAATGGCAGTGACCTGATTGTGTCAGTTCTAGAAGAGTTTGCATTGGAAAGTGGGGAGTGCCAGGTGCTGTGGTCTGAGCTCTCTCTTAAGAGTGTTATGATGGAGATACTGAGGGGCTTGATGTAAAGAGAGGGGCTGGTACCCTGGACCTACAGGAATGATCTTCCCTTTAACCTGATTTTCCTTTCCCCCTGCTTTTAGTAGATGGATTGCTGAAGACCCTGCTTTCATCTGAATTCCCATCAACCCATTCCTCCTTGAGCTTTCCCTGGTGATTCAGAACATTCAGAGCCTTGGGACCCCACCTTTCCTAAGCTGAGGAGAGGGGCTGAGGCCTAACCTTGTGTCCCCTATTCCGCAAGGCATAGAGAATTTAAACTAAGAGTAATCGCCACTTTGTTATTTGAGTCTAAGTTTTTGCTGGTACTGGTCTTCGGTCTCTCTTAGTTCACTTGCTTTGTTTCCCTGCTGCTTGAGGAGTGGGATGCTTCAGCGTTTATTACAGCAGAAAATAAAACTAAGTCACTTTTTGTGCCTCAGTTTCTTTTCAGCTAATGTGCTTCTAGATTTGAAAAAAAACCTTCTACCTTTGTTCTCATGTTAGAGGGAATGTTCTGAAATTCAGATATTCCAGTAGGACAGGGTAATTGAAAACAACTTCAGAAAATGAAAATTGAACCCTGTGTTCAGCACTAAATACTGTCAACATTAAGAATATTTTCTAGTTGTACTTACACATAAAATTTATAACAGCATGTAATATTCAGTTCAGTCACTCAGTCATGTCCAACTCTTTGGAACTCATGGACTGCAGCATACAGGCCACCCTGTACATCACCACCTCCCTGAGCCTGCTGAAACTCATGTCCATTGAGTCAGTGATGCCATCCAACCATCTGATCTTTTGTCATCCCTTCTTGCCATCTATCAAGTTTAGCATTAAAGATTTTCCTGAATTTTTTTCATTTAATATACTAGCAAAAGCTCTTCAAAAATGTGTTATTAAATCGATATAAGGTGCATCATAATTAATTATTGGGGAATTCCCAAGCAGTCCAGTGGCTGATACTTTGAACTTCTGGTGCAAGGGCTGTAGGTTCAATTCCTGATAGTGGAACTAAGATCCCACATGCCATGTGGCATGGTGAAAAAATTTAAATTGGGTCTTTAAAAACAACAATAATAATGTAATTATTGAACATTTAAGTTGTTTACAATTTTTTCATTACTGTGGTTAATGATTCAATGGAATTCCTGTATATAATTCTTTCTGTTAATGGTTATTTCCTTGAAGTATTAATATATTCCAAAAGTTAGAAATTTATTTCTTTTTTAAGACTCTTGATCATAGGGAATTCCCTGGTGGTCCAGTGGTCAGGACTCCAGGCTTCCACTCCAGGAGGCATGGCTTTGGTCCCATGGCCGGGAACTAGGATCCTACAAGCCATGAGATGCAGCAAAACAAAACAAAAGACAAAGAGAAAACAGACTCTCTTTAAATTAAAAAAAGAAAGATTCTTGATCACAATTTGTCTTCAGAAAATATACCTGCCACCAGATTTCTGGTTTCCCAACATGCTTGCCACAGTTGCCTTGGTTTCCTACTAAAATAAAAAACTTAGTTTGCATGAGGAGAGAAAAAATCTAGGCACACCAAAATAAGAAGTTTCTGGCTGACTGTACTTAAGTCAGTGAAGAAAAGTGCTGGGACAGTTAATTGAGTAATTGGGCATGGGGAGTTAGCAGTTTCTTAATATATCTTTTATTCTGCAAACTTGCTAAATTCACTGGTTAGTTCTTGTCAATATTTTGTAGATTCCATTTGATTTTCTGCATAGACCATCATGTCTGCAGATAGTTTTAATTTTTCCTTTCCAATCGAGATCCCTTTTATCAATTGATTTCTCTCCTCATAATGGTTTGGATATTTCTCATTCTTGGCATACTCTTTTCCTTGGGTGCTAGGTATATTTTTCCCTAGGTATATTCCACAACTTTTAAAAAATGTAATGTTGTTCACTTTCTTAGAAACNTTAATTTTTCCTTTCCAATCGAGATCCCTTTTATCAATTGATTTCTCTCCTCATAATGGTTTGGATATTTCTCATTCTTGGCATACTCTTTTCCTTGGGTGCTAGGTATATTTTTCCCTAGGTATATTCCACAACTTTTAAAAAATGTAATGTTGTTCACTTTCTTAGAAACACTTTGATCCTGTTGAGTCTTGCCTTATGGGTTGATCAGTGGGAGTTTGAGACAAGATCCATCTGAGTACTCTGTCACCTGAATGAAGAGTTTCTGCTATGGCTCCAGCAAACTCTCTGCCCACGTGCAGGGTTCTCTCTTCCCTCTGCCGCCCTCTTCTCTCTGGTCTGCTGCCTACCAGCTCCAACATCCTCTACTCTGCGATCCCCCCTCGACACTCAGGGGGCCGGCTGGAAATGGCCTGGGCAGTCTGTGTAGACAGCAAGCTGGGGCAGCTGTACAGCTTGTCTCTCCCGTGTCTCAGCTCCAAGAGATCACTGCTGATCCTCCCTGGCCTGATGCCCAGGTTTTTCACAGCCATTTGGGGCTGTTTTAAGGGGATCTTAAAGCTAATGGCCAGGCAGATCCAGTCCTGTTTCTCCACATGCGTGAACAGAGTCTGCCGTGACAGAACCCAGAGAGCTCTGCCCCTGTGAGCTGTAGGGAGGCAGGTGCTGCTGCCGGGGATGGTGGCAATGGTCCTGTGGGTGACGGTGATGGAGTTATCTCACCCACCAGCACCCAGCAGCTCTAGTGGCTACAGTGAGCCTTCCTTTCAAAATGTAAGCCAGATATGTTTCCCCTGTTCAGTTCCCTTCACTGGCTTTATTCTCACTCAGGATATAAGCCAGACATCCTTATAACACCCAGATAGGACCCACATGCTCATCTGTGAACCCCCATTGCCTCTGTACCTCCTCTGCTGTGCTCACTCTTGCTCACTCCATGCCGACCACACTGGCCTCTTGGCTGCACCCTCAACATTCCAGGTTTTCTGAGGAATTAGTGCTTTTGCATAGTCTGCTCTCCCTGCCTTGACTATGCTCTCAAATATAGCTCCTGGCCATCTCCATCATCTCTAAGTCTGCCCAGGTCTCATATTCTCACCTGACTTCCTCCTGNCACACTGGCCTCTTGGCTGCACCCTCAACATTCCAGGTTTTCTGAGGAATTAGTGCTTTTGCATAGTCTGCTCTCCCTGCCTTGACTATGCTCTCAAATATAGCTCCTGGCCATCTCCATCATCTCTAAGTCTGCCCAGGTCTCATATTCTCACCTGACTTCCTCCTGCAGCTGCCCTCCCCACAGCCACCCTACCCACTGCCCTGTGGGCAGTCAATCCTCTTCATGCTGTTCTTTCCCACACCACTCATCACCTTCTATAATACAGTATAATTTACAAATTTGTTTTACTTCCTGCCTCTTCCCAATAGAGATAATCACTATTCTGACTTCTATCACCATAGAATATGAAAATGAATTAAAAGTTCTATTGAAGACCAAAGAAAGGTTTGTGTTATTTTGCGTGAAAGTAAACAGAGGCTAAAACTCATTCAAATAAGAGGTTTTGACCATGACACAAAGACCATGAGAACACAGTGTTGGACAGAAGCCAAACAGCTTTGATTAGACAGAAGGGACACATCCCATGGATTGCCCTGCCTTCCCCATGGAGGTCTCCCAGGAAACGATGTCCATGTGTGGTGCCAGAGTGGGGCACCCAGGGCAGCTGGGAGCACCAGCCATGGGGAAAAGAGGGGTGAGGGAACAAGAGACCCCTGCTGTGGGGAGGCAGGCTGGGTGCTGTTGCCTTTTAATGTCAGTATTGAAGGTCATCTTATCTGTGGTATCTGGCTGGGCCATTGATTTTACTGTCAACTACTAAAGCTAGTTTCTGACCCAGAAAAAAGACATGGTTTGGGTGACCAGAGCAGTGCTTGTTACAGCCACCTGCTGAACTGCTTGCAGTGAAGTAACATGGATGTGGGGCATTTCATGTGCGTCGGGTTAGGCCTGTTGTACTTGAAAACCGCAAGAAAGTCTATTTTCAACACTCAGCCTTCAAAACATGTGCTGAGTTTTTATCAGAGGTCATTACCTAAAACAAATAAGAAGACACTTAGGTCATGATTCTTCCTTATAAATTTTATTAATGCCAGAAATGAAATAGTGAAAATACAGTGAATTTTTTCAAAATGGCATGATTTTGTCCCATTCACAGGCTCCAAGGGTTAGGCCTTCAACGTCTTTTTCTGGGGGACACAATCCAACCCACAGCCACCCTCCACCACCTCCCACTTCACTCTGAGCACAAGCCCTCAGCATGTGCCCTGAGGCCTCCACATCCAGTGTCTATCAGCTCTTGGCCCCCTGTCCTACTCCTCTCCTNCACCCTCCACCACCTCCCACTTCACTCTGAGCACAAGCCCTCAGCATGTGCCCTGAGGCCTCCACATCCAGTGTCTATCAGCTCTTGGCCCCCTGTCCTACTCCTCTCCTGTTCACCCACTCTGCTCCAGCCACACTGGTCTCCTCACACTCCCAAACCTCCCTCAAGTCTTCACTCCATCTCTGCTTCACAATGAAGCCAACCCCAACCACCCCATTGAAAATGGAAAACCACTCCTCCAATCACTCCCTCTTCTCCTGCTGCAGTTCCGGCCAGAGATCTCCCCACCTTTCCATAGGCTACCTAGTGTAGTTGTTATTTCGGTTCTTGACAGTCTCTCCCGGCTAAACTGGAACCTCCATGGAGGCTTGGAACAGTGTCCAGCAAAAAATGTTCCTTTAGTTACTGAATAAATAAAGCTACTGTAGAAAATATAATAAAATATTCTTCTGAGCTAGGAATGGGGAACTACTTCCTAAATATTGTTTTAAGCCCATAACAGATTAATGTCAAGAATATACTGATATTTTAAATATTCTGCTGATTATCAAGAAGATAAATGCAATTCCGATTTGTGGAAATGGGCAAAGGATACAAATAGGCTAGTTACAGAAGAGGAAATCACCAAAGGTCACAGGATACGGTAGGAGTGGAGATGGGTGCAGCCATAGCAGGGAGCAGCCTGGCATGACTGAATCCAGTGAAGCCTGCACATCCCTGAACTCCAGCATTTGTGCACCTGAGAAACTGTGGCCATTCCCCTCAGTGGGGGTGTATGAGGGTGTCCTCACAGTGTCGCCTGTGCAGACGGGAGTCAGAGCCACGTAGACGTCCCACTGACTGTCCTTCTGCTCTAATGTCAGACCCTCAGGTGGGTCTACTTAATTCATGAGTTTCCACTTGTGTATGGATGACAGCAGAAGCCAACATGCTAGACCCTTGCTTGGTGCATTCTTTGGGCTTTCCTCGCCCATGTCTGACCAAAGTTGTCAAGTGTCCACACCTACTCTCTACATATCCATGAGAATCCCGTTCTGCCCTGACACAGTTTTCTTCAGGGATGATGGTGAAAACCTATTTATATCTACTAAATCTACAACTAAAACTATAACGTCTGCTCATGGATCCCCCTTTTTAGCACCCACAGAGAGCATGGACAGAGAGCTCATTTAGTCATCTGTAAGTAACTGCAATGCTTTACTTCCCACTTGGCTTTCATACAGGATCCCTAGTCCAGCACCACACTGCCCTTTACTTGGAGAAGCTAGCCTGCTCTCCTCTTCTGCTGATGTTTACTTATTTTTGCCTATGTTGGGTCTTCCTTGCTGAAAACAGGCTTCCTCTAGTTGTAGGGAGTGGGAGCTACACTCTAGATGCTGTGCTCTCATCATGTTTACTTTATTCATATACTTTTGCCTGTGCTTGTCTTCATTGATGAACATGGGCCTTCTCTAGTTGTGGCGAGTGGTGTCTACACTCTAGTTGCTGAGCACAGGCTTCTCATTGCCATCACTTCTCTTATTGCAGAACATGGGCTCTAGAGCACAGGCTCAGTTGCTCTGTGGCATGTTGGATCTTCCAGGACCACATTGAAGCAGTGTCCCTTGCACTGGCAGGTGGATCCCCATCCACAAACCCCCAGGGAAGTCCTCCTCATGTTTTATCTGGCTCCATCCCGAACTGTAACCACTTCTCTAACCTCTGCTTTCTCTTGGATTAAAATTCTATGTGTATATGTGTGTATGGGCTCAAACGTGTCTGACTCTTTGGACCCATGGACTGTAGCCCACAAGGCTCCTCTCTCCACGGAATTTTCCAGGCAAGAATATTGGAGTGGCTTCCCATTTCCTTCTTCAGGGGATCTTCCCCACCCAGGGACTGAACCTGTGTCTGTTGCATCTCTCATGTTGGCAGGCAGACTCTTTACCGCTAGTGCTACCTGTCTTTTGAAAGCCTGAATAAAAGCTTTACAAATTGAACCACCTGAATCATTTCCTCTACAAGTTCACTGACACCATCCACTCATGCCTGCTGTGAGTCCTTTCCCACTCTTTCCAAACAGGTCCAGGTTAGCATCTGCAGCCTTTGACACATCTCCCTTGACATGGGTTTCAACCTAAATATCAGGTTTATTACTGATGAAACTGATTGGGCAGACCGTGATTGGGCATCTGAGCCAAGTCAAGTTGCTGACTTCCTCCAGACTGGCTAAGACATGGGGATGGCCACCCTCAGGGAACCATGGGCCCCGAGGATTGATCCACCTTCCCAGGCTGCTGCTTCCCATGGTCAGGTTCATTCCCTGTCACACTCTGACATGTGTGACAGACCCATTTTCTTCAGTACATATTATCTCTGAGATTTGCTTTCTCATACTGAGTCAGATTATCTGTCACACACACTCTTTCTCTAATATTCCTGTGTCACTCTATAATGCTTTTTCCATCACACTTACTCTCTCACACCTCATCTCTCCTAGACTATCTCTGACACTCTGTTTGCCACACACTCACTCTGTCATGGTATCTGTGAGAGAGTTAACTTAGTCAGGTTTCTAGGGAGACCAAGGCTCTTTAAGGAGGAGGTGAACATTCTCTTTTTCACATTCTTTTGCCTTAGACACAGAGGCCTGGTAGGCAGCAGAATCTCTTGCTCAAGGACAAGAGTTCAGAACCTATGCTACGGGAGAAGGTCTGGGTAAAACTTCCATGGCCTTGAGCTCTGGGTTAACCCATTTCTTCTGGTTAATATCCTGCAGATGTCATCCCAGGATGTATGTTACAGGAAAGGGTCTGGGCAAAATTTTCACTGCCTTGAGGCATTCTTTTAATTTATTCTCAGCAGCTAGCAGAAAAGTATATAATACTCTGCTTAAACTAGCAAACCAGCTACTCTTTCTACCCCCTTATGATGTCTATGTCAGAAGCTTTTTCTGTCATTATCACTTTAATAAAATTCCTACTACACAAATCTCTGAGTGACTGAAGTTGCGTCCCTTGGTCCTGGAATTAAATATTTTCCTTTGGAGACCACAAATCTGGCAGCACTTTCCACCATTTACCATACACGTTAAGTTACCATCTATCATCTTGGGGGCTCACTATCACTATCACTATCATCTGCAACTTAGTCTCTTCCCGTCACATTCCGTCCCTTTAAATTCCTGTCCCAATCACACTTTCAGTCTCTCAAAAATCACTCAAAACCATTCACCTGTCACAGTGGTAAAATCTCTTGAGAAACTCATTCTATCATACACTGTCTTTCCTTCATACTCTGTCACTCTCTTGTCACACATATTATTTGTCATTGTCATTATCATTTTCCTTTGCAGATCTCACAATTCAGATCCAACTTAAGTCCCGTGCCTGATGGAGCACTGCAGTCATCAGTTTTGAGAAATGGAGAAACCAAAATGCATAAGACTTTGAACTGCTGGTGTTGGGGAAAGAGTGGGTTTATGTGATTTGTTTAGAGGAGAGCTGCATCATGGGAGACAGGAGACTGACATGGTAATACTATCTTAAAACTGACCTGGTAGACCAACACATGGAAAGCCCCTGCAACAGCACATGGACTATAGCAAACACTAGCTATCACTATGGATGAACAGCACAGGTACAGATGTGGGCAGGACAGATGGGGCACACTGGTGGGTCGTGTGGCTTGGCCTCTCACCCTCTAGTCCATCATAGTCTAGTGAGCCCCCTTCTACAGCACGACTGTTCTTACAAATGTCCCCCCAACCTGAGGGAGAGATGTGTCCAGGCTTCCCGCTGGGGTCCTCTTGGCTACAGAGCAGGGACCGGCACAGGCAGCAGACTGGGTCTACCCACACTCTAAAACTGACTGGGAGCCAGAATCGACAGAAACTGGGAGGGTGGTAATGTGAGACAGGAATGCCCCACCCACAGGGAAAGGTCTGCCACTGCTGGTGCCTGTTCCCCTCCAGGGGGGTGGGGAAAGTCTGCTGGCCTTGGATTTGGAGGGCTGAGAGGACTCCCTAGCCAGGGTGTGAGGCTAAGGGGCCAGACTGAAGTACAACCCCTGATGCAGTCACCTCCCATGGCACCAGTTGTCCCTGGCAGATGCACCCCACACCCAAGCAGTGCTGCTCCAGCCCAGTTGTCACTCCCGGCTGTACCTTGCTTGCTGAATTCACCGCCTTCCAGACACAGAAGTAGACCAGCACCCAGCAAGTCAGCAGACACAGTCACCTCCCAGTTGAGGACCCCCCAAATGACCAGGCCATCAGAGAGCCTCAAGACTTTGTTCCTGGTGTGTGAAAGACCATGAGAGTTGTGCCAGCAGAGGGAAAGAGACTAGGTGGTGTCCAAGGGAATATGGCCTTTCCCCCAGCCCTTCAGTCTAGCCGGGTCCTCCAGTGCTTCTGAGGGGCCTGGGGCAAGCCCCCAGCCTGGAGTCCCTGCAGTCTCTGTGCCCAGACCCCTAGTCAGCCCGGCCCCATGCCATCCTCAGTAAGTCCAACAGCAGTCCCTGCTTCCCTGCCCAGGTAGGCAGGCACAGCCCACTCTACATCCCTAGTCTCAGGACTCTAGGGCCAGTCCCTGGCGCACTCCCCTGTGCATGCACCTGCACATGGCCTCAGGCACGCACAAGCATGCAAACTTGAGCTACGTGTGGGAAATGAATGGGACAGACCGGGCTTAGCCCTGTTGCTCGACTCCCTTCCAGAAGCTGAAGTCAGTAGGCTGGTCTCATGTGAACATGGCAGCAGAGGTGTAAGGGGAAGGGGCTCACTTGGTGTTTCCACGTTTGGTGGGAAACAGTCACGTGCCCACCTACGAGGGACATCCAGGGACCAGCATCAAGGCCTGATTGCATAGGCATTCTTGGCGCCCGTGACATCACCTTCTCAGGGGGATGGTTTCCTTTTTGTGCCTCAGCCCCTCAGACGTTCCAGCTGGCCATGGTGGGCTGACGAGAAGTGTGTGTGGTCATGGAGGCCAGAGACCCAGGTGCCAGTGGAGGTGTTGTGGTGGGAGGTGCTGAAGGCCACGGAGTCCCAGATGAACCTGTTGACCCAAATGGCCCTGAAGGGCACCAGGACCTCGGAAGTGCGGGAGAGGTGGGTGCGGCTGAAACTGAAGCTCCAGAGCCGGCGCAGGCACCTCACACTCCGGGACCTGGTGGAGACACTACGCCTTGGCCAGGTGGACAAGCCATGCCAGGGCCCAGTGGCCATGCTGCCCCAGGGCCTGGCATATGTGCTGCATCAGGACTTGGTGGGCATGTGCTCCTGTGGGCGGAGGACCAGGAAGCCAACTTTTCAATTTGTATATTATTTGAAGAGAGGCAAGGGGCTGGAGCAGGGAAGAAAGGGTCTACTCTAGACATGGAATGCAGAGAAGGTGGTCAACCTGGGGATAGGAAGGGCTGTAGGGAGGGAGACCAAGAGACGGATGGAGGGTCTGGCCTCGGGGGTATGGGTCAGTGGTGGCAGGGAGCGATGGCATGGGGAGATGGCCTGAGGTCCTGAAAGGGCAGGGAGCAGACTTGGGGTGGGGATGGAGACAAGTGAGAACGGCTAGAAGGAAACAGGCCTCCAAATGAACAGTAGGCCTGAGGCACAGGCAAGGTTGGTGTGAGATGGTCCCTTAACCCCGCCACCACCAGCTTCATCATAGTGCTCTTCCCATCACCCATGGAGGCAGAGATGGCCCGCCAGTCCCTGAGCCCACACGTCCAGCCCTACCGCAGGGCAGTAGGGAAGGAGCTCACAGTGAACGGCAGCATCCTAGCAATGATAGTTTGCAAAGGGGCCTGGGCGGGTGGCAGGTGTCTGGGGTCATCCTAATAGTGAACTGGAGACCCCCCAAAGGTGAATTCTAAGGATGTAGACATGTGCAGTGAGCCTGTCACCAGCTGAGGGGGCAAAGAGAATTAGAGGAACAGTTACCACGTTTAATTTGATTTTTTTTTTCGGTCCCTTTTAGCGGGCTGACTGCTAAAAACAGCCACCTCGGAATTTCCATCACTCCTGTCTCAAGAAGCTTTTCCCGTTGGTTGGGATCAATCAATCAATTATGTGGTACCTTGTGCCCCCTGGTTATCCCTAAGCCTAAGCCAAGACAGAGCACCTAAGTTTAACCTAGGCAGTGCATCCTTCCCCAGGGCATTGATTCCTACACTGGTTGCTGATTTATTATGGGGGTTTAACTATTTGCTTATATTGGCCTTTGGGCACTCTTGGCCCTGTTGTTTTCCTCTGGCTGGAGGAGGAGGGTGTTTCAGTATGAATATATTTTCAAATACTGCGCCTCCACAGTTTCCTGCCTTTGTCCTTGGTTTCAGGAAGGTTCTGGGCTTAAATAGTCTAGTAGTACAGTGTAATTGAAGACAATTTTGGAAATGGAATAAAATTAAAACGTATTATGTCTTGTCATTCAGCATTAACTGCTGTCAATATTTTGGAATATTTTCTTAGTTTTACAGTGGCAATATTTGGCTCAGCTGGTAAAGAATCAGCCTACAATGTGGGAGACCTGGGTTCGATCCCTGGGGTGGGAAGATCCTCTGAGAAGAGAAAGGCAACCCACTCCAGTATTCTGTCCTGGAGAATTCCATGGATTGTATAGTCCATGGGGTCTCAGTGTCAGACATGAATGAGCAACTGTCACTTCATGTATAACAATAATTTAATTTTTGAAAGTTCAGGATTAAATTTTTTCCTGGAATTAATTTAACATACACGCTTTTCTTCTTTCTAAAGTTTCTTCAAAAACATGTACTTGGTTGCATTAAAAGAAGTACTATAGTATAAATGTTAAACATTTAATATGTTTCCATTTTTCCCTAATAATAATTCAGTGCAATTCTTCTGTATAAGTCTTTGTCTGACTGGTTATGTCCTCAAGATAGATTCCAAAGGGTAGAAGTAGTGAGTTAAAAATTGACTTTTCTATGGATTTTTTTAAGGCTACTGGTCTGTAGTAGGTGGTTGCTACTCAAAAGTATGCCCTCCCACCAGAATTTTAGTTTGCCCACTGCCTTTTATCAGTAGGTCTGATTCCTCCCAAAGTAAAAAGCTTAGCTGGCAGAAGATCAAACAACTCAGAAACTCTAGAACTGTAACTTTATAGCCTGCTGACCTTGTTTCATATCAATGTAGAAAAGTTTGGGGACAATTAGTTGAATCTTTGGGGGAAGAGTTAGCGCCCTCCAATGTCTAGTATTTCTTGCAACCTAACCAAATTTGCTGCTAGTTTTAGTAGTTCTGTGAATTACAACATATTTTCTTCATGTATGATCAGGTTATCTGCAGATAACGTGTGCTCAGTCACTCAGTTGTGTTCAACTCTTTGCAACCCCATGGATTATAGCCTGCCAGGCTCCTCTGTCCATTGAATTTTCCAGGTAAGAATACTCAAGTGGGTGGCCATTTCTTCCTCCAGGGGATCTGTCTGACCTAGGGATCGAACCCACATCTGCACTGGCAGGCAGACTCTTTACCACTGTGCCACCTGGATTCCATCCCTGATTCAGGAAGATCCCCTGGAGTAGGAAAGGACAACCCATCCAGTATTCTTGCCTGGAAAATCCCATGGACGGAGGATCCTGGTGGGCTACAATCCATAGTGTTGTGCACTACAATACAACTGAGCAACTCAACAACAAAACAGTAAGAAAGAAATCAGAAGTTGAGAATCTGTGTGAGGAGATGATACGTTCCTGTTCTTAAGAGTATGCTCCCACCATGTGACTGTGGGTATTATTTTTTTAATTTGTGTGGGTCTCAGTTGCAACATGCAGGATCTTCAATGCAGCATGTGGGCTCTTATTTAATAGTTGCAGCATGGCATCTAGTGGCATCTAGTTGGCTCACCAGGAATTGAACATGAGCCACCTGTATTGAGAGTGTGGAATCTTAGTCACTGGACCACCAGGGAAGTCCCTGACATTAGTATTTTCTTTATTTGGGAAACTAATTGTCTGCTCTATTAGATTAATGGGCTTCCCAGGTGGCACAGTGGTAAAGAATCTGCCTGCTAATGCAGGAGATGCAAGAGATGCAGTTTCAAACCCTGGGTTGAGAAGATCCCTTTAGAAGGAAATGGCAACCCACTCCAGTATTCTTGCCTGGAAAATTCCAGGGACAGAGGAGCTTGTTGATCTACAGTCTATGGGGTTGCAAAGAGTTGAACATGACTGAGTGACTGAGCATGCATGCCTTATTAGATTAAGAAATAATCTTTCCCAGTCTTGTTCCATTAAAACATTGGAAATTGATTTTGAATTTGATGAAAAATCTATACCACTATTAAGGACATGTATGGATTTTGTAACCCAGCATCCATTTTCCTTCTCTTGGTAGTGCAATGCTGTCACCCTGGAAAATTGCCCCTTTCCTTTTCTTTTTTTTTTTCTTTTTTTTTTTTTTTTTCACGTTTACAAATGTCCTTTTTTTTTTTGTATTTATTTATTTTTTTACACGAACTCCCAAACATGAACCCCCCTCCCACCTCCCACCCCACATCATCCCTCCAGATCATCCCCATACACCAGCCCCAAGCATCCTGCATCGTGCATTGAACATAGACTGGCAATTCATTTCTTACATGATAGTATACATATTTCAATGCTTTTCTCCCAAATCATCCCACCCTCTCCCTCTCCCTCTCCTTCTCCCTCAGAGNACCCCACATCATCCCTCCAGATCATCCCCATACACCAGCCCCAAGCATCCTGCATCGTGCATTGAACATAGACTGGCAATTCATTTCTTACATGATAGTATACATATTTCAATGCTTTTCTCCCAAATCATCCCACCCTCTCCCTCTCCCTCTCCTTCTCCCTCAGAGTCCATAAGTCCACTCTACACATCTGTATCTCTTTTGTTGTCTTGCATACAGGGTCCTCATTACCATCTTTCTAAATTCCATATATATGTGTTAGTATACTGTATTGGTGTTTTTCTTTCTGGCTTACTTCACTCTGTATAATTGGTTCCAGTTCTATCAGCCATTGTGACTGTGATAGAGTTGATTTCACCTCTGATTCCAGGGGTGGGCATGTGGCCCAGGCCTGCCAAATTGGAGCGCTGCTTTCCTCCAGCTGTGGTGATATCATCCAACTAGTGACACTTTGGGTCTCTATGGGAGGCAGGCTAGCAAAAGACAGAGAATGAGCTGGAGCAAGAGGGCAAAACTCAAGGGAAAAAATGCTGGATCCAGCCATGCCTAAAGACAGAAACTACCTTTGTACCTTGTAGTTACACAGACCGAGAAATTCTCCCTTTGGCTTAAAAACCAGTGTGGATATTTTTGGTCATTTTGTTTAATTTGCTTTTCACTTGCAATAGCAAAGTATTGACTATTACTGAATTGAAGGTTCATAATTGTATTTCTTACTTAACTAATGTGGTCTGAAGACTTGGCCCATCTTTATTACTTCAAGGGAGAAATAGGCCTATTTTGTTGCTAAGGGATTGGCTCCTTGCTGATTAACCCATATCATGGTAGAAAAGGAGCCCAATGAGTCAAAGGAGAGGAGGGACACTGCAAGAGGCAGCTGGAGGAAGGGGACAAGGAGGAGGGCCATCCCTTTCCAGACAAGGTACCCAGAATTGACCCAAAATTGGGCCATATGGTGGATATAGTGAAGCCTGTGCCTTTAAGTACTCTAAGCACAGTACTTTAAGAGCTGTATAATATTCCTCAGAATGTGTAATCCATAGTTATTTTATCCAATCTCCTGTATATAGGCCTTTAGGCTGTGTGTAATTTGTCAGTATTATAAACAAAGCTGAAAATGGATATCCCAATACATTTGCTTTTGTGTAACACATTATGTGGAGAAGGAAACTGCAATCCACTCCAGTATTCTGGCCTGGGAAATCTCATGGACAGAAGAGCCTGGTGGGCTACAGTCCATGGGTCGCAAGAGTCAGACATGCCTGAGTGACTAAACCACCACCACCAACACATGATTTACAATAATTCTGATTTAAGAAAGAGGATTGTTGGGTCAAAAGGTAATCTCTTTTTAAAATGTTTTATACATGTTACCAAATTGCCCTCCAAAAAGGTTGCATTGATTTAACTCCAGCCAATTGGGCATGAAAGCGACCAGTTTCTTATTTCCTACCCTGAATTTGTCAGCTTGTTATTTAGTTGCTAAGTTGTGCCCAACTCTTTTGCAANTGTTGGGTCAAAAGGTAATCTCTTTTTAAAATGTTTTATACATGTTACCAAATTGCCCTCCAAAAAGGTTGCATTGATTTAACTCCAGCCAATTGGGCATGAAAGCGACCAGTTTCTTATTTCCTACCCTGAATTTGTCAGCTTGTTATTTAGTTGCTAAGTTGTGCCCAACTCTTTTGCAACCCCATGAACTGCAGCCCACCAGGCTCCTCTGTGTATGTCCTTGGGGTTTTCCAGACAAGGACAATGGAGTGGGTTGCCATTTCTTTCTTCACAGGATCTTCCCGACCCAGGGATCAAACTCACTTCTCGTTCTTGGCAGGCAGATTCTTTATTTTACCACTGAGCCACCTGGGAAGCCCATTTGTCAGCTTAGCCTGGCATAATAAAATAATAATAAAATACCACAGACCAGGTGGTTTAAGGGGTTCCCTGGTAGCTCAGCTGGTAAAGAGTCCTCCTGCAATGCAGGAGACCCTGGTTTGATTCTGGGGTTGGGAATATCCTCTAGAGAAGGGATAGGCCACCCACTCCAGTATTCTTGGGCTTCCCTGGTGGCTAAAATGGTAAAGAATCCACCTGCAATGCAGGGGTCCTGGGTTTGATCCCTGAGTTGGGAAGATTTCCTGGAGGAAGGCATGGGAAACCACTCCAGTATTCTTGCCTGGAGAATCCCTGTGGACAGAGGAACCTGGCGGGCTACAGTCCATGGTGTTGCAAAGATTTGGACATGACTGAGCGACTAAGCATAGCACATTAGAAACAATGTTTATGAAAAAAATTGCCAATCTAGGGGCGGTTCTATGATGGCAGAGGAATAGGATGGGGAGACCACTTTCTCCCTGCTAAATTCATCAAAAGATCATTTGAATGCTGAGCAACTTACACAAAACAACTTCTGAACACTGGCAGAGGACACCAGGCACCCAGAAAGGCAGCCCATTCTCTTCGAAAGGAGGTAGGACAAAATATAAAAGACAAAAAGAGAGACAAAAGAGTTAGGGACAGAGACCCGTCTTGGGGAGAGAGTCGTGAAGGAGGAGAAGTTTCCAAACAGCAGGAAACCCTCTCACCGGTGGGTCTCTGGGGAGTTTTGGAATCTCAGAGGGCAACATAACCAAGAGAAGAAAAAAAAAAAAAGAAAACCCACAGAATACACACCTAACCACAACTGCCAGCAGAGAAGTACCCCAGATGCTCGCATCTGCCACCAGCAAGTGGGGGATGGAGAGGGAGGTGCGAGTTGCATGCTTAGGGTAAGGACTGGGCCTGAATGCCCTGAGGACAATCTGAGGGAGCTAACGTGAGACAGCAATCAAAACTGTGGAATACCCAAAGAAAGAAAAAAAGAGAGAGAGAGAACTTTTCCAGGAAGACCTCTGACCTAACAAGCAGCCTGGCCAGCTCACAGAATAAAGGACTGAGCAAACACCAAAGGAGAGCTAGTCGGCTGCGGACCAACCCTCCCCTGCCAGAGGCAGAGAAGCAGGCAGCTGACAGCCAGAGCCGGAAGACGAGGGGCCATCTCACCCTAAGAGACGGCATCCTTCATCAAACTGGCTCCCAGTTGCTAACCACATCTTCCTGGGATCTTGGACAGTTGACATCTGCCAGGAGGGTCACAGCCTGAGATCAGCTCCCCAGAGGAGACACACAGCACACCAGAGACAGTGATCTTGTGGCACACCTGGGACACCAAGCAGCCAGGACCAGGGAGGTGATTAAGATGCACAGTCTACCTGGGACAGCGTGCTTGCCAAGCACCTGGACGCCTGAGCTGCTCAGACCTGGGAAGGGCAAAAAACGCACATGCAACTCAGTCTGTGCCCTTGCAGAGTGCCCGAGAACATGAACCAGAGCAACTCACACCTGTGAAGTGCATGAATTGCAGGGCCCACTTTGGACAGTACTCCTGCAGAGCAACCTGGAGCCTGAGCAGTGTAGACTGGGGAAGCACACACCATCATGAGCTGGGGCAAGCCCCGTCTGGTCCAGGGTGAATACTCTTCACACGTGCCAGTGATATTTACTTGCAGTGTTCTTAAAGAGATGGGAATACCAGACCATCTGACCTGTCTCTTGAGAAATCTGTATGCAAGTCAGGAAGCAACAGTTAGAACTGGACATGGAACAACAGACTGATTCCAAATAGGAAAAGGAGTACATCACGACTGTATAGTGCCACCATGCTTATTTAACTTATATGCAGAGTACATCATGAGAAACACTGGGGTGGATGACACATAAGCTGCAATCAAGATTGCTGGGAGAAATATCAATAACTTCAGGTTGGCAGATGACACCACCCTTATGGCAGAAATTGAAGAACTAAAGAATCTCTGGATGAAGAGGAGAGTGAAAATGTTGGCTTAAAGTTCAACATTCAAAAAACTAAGATCATGACGTCTGGTCCCATCACTTCATGGCAAGTAGATGGGGAAACAGTAGAAATAGTGGCAGCCTTTATTTTGGGGGGCTCCAAAGTCACTGCAGATGGTGACTGCAGCCATGAAATTAAATGACGCTTACTCCTTGGAAAGAAACTAATGAACAACCTAGTTCAGTCTCTCAGTCATGTCCGACTCTTTGCAACTCCATGAATTGCAGCACACCAGGCCTCCCTGTCCATCACCAACTCCTGGAGTTCACTCAAACTCATGTACATCGAGGCAGTGATGCCATCCACCCAGCTCATCCTCTGTGGTCCCCTTCTCCTCCTGCCCCAAACCCCTCCCAGCATCAGAGTCTTTTCCAATGAGTCAGCTCTTCACATGAGGTGGCCAAAGCATTGGAGTTTCAGCTTTAGCATCATTCCTTCCAAAAAATCCCAGGGCTGATCTCCTTCAGAATGGACTGATTGGATTTCCTTGCAGTCCAAGGGACTCTCAAGAGTCTTCTCCTACACCACAGTTAAAAGAATCAATTCTTCGGCCCTCAGGATTCCTTACATTCCAACTCTCACATCCATACACGACTACTGGGAAATCCATAGCCTTGACTAGACGGACCTTTGTTGGCAAAGTAATGTCTCTGCTTTTGAATATGCTGTCTAGGTTGGTCATAACTTTCCTTCCAAGGAGTAAGTGTCTTTTAATTTCATGGCTACAATCACCATCTGCAGCGACTTTGGAGCCCCCAAAAAATAAAGTCTGACACTGTTTCCACTGTTTCCCCATCTACTTGCCATGAAGTGATGGGACCAGATGCCATGATCTTAGTTTTCTGAATGTTGAGCTTTAGGCCAACTTTTTCACTCTCTTCTTTCACTCTCATCAAGAGGCTTTTTAGTTCCTCTTCACTTTCTGCCATAAGGGTAGTGTCATCTGCATATCTGAGGTTATTGATATTTCTCCCAGCAATCTTGACTCCAGCTTGTGCTTCCTCCAGCCCAGCATTTCTCATGATGTACTCTATGTATAAGTTAAATAAGCAGGGTGACAACATACAGCCTTGACATACTCCTTTTCCTATTTGGAACCAGTCTGTTGTTCCATGTCCAGTTCTAATTGTTGCTTCCTGACCTGCATACACGTTTCTCAAGAGGCAGGTCAGGAGGTCTGGTATTCCCATCTCTTTCAGAATTTTCCAGTTTATTGTGATCTACACAGTAAAAGGCTTTGGCATGGTCAATAAAGCAGAAATAGATGTTTTTCTGGAACTCTCTCACTTTTTCGATGATCCAGCGGATGTTGGCAATTTGATCTCTGGTTCCTCTGCCTTATCTAAAATCAGCTTGAACATCTGGAAGTTCACGGTTCACGTATTGCTGAAGCCTGGCTTGGAGAATTTTGAGCATTACTTTACTAGCGTGTGAGATGAGTGCAATTGTGTGGTAGTTTGAGCATTCTTTGGCATTGCCTTTCTTTGGGATTGGGATGAAAACTGACCTTTTCCAGTCCTGTGGCCAGTGCTGAGTTTTCCAAATTTTCAAGGTGAAAAGACAGCCTTCAAAATGGGAGAAAATAATAGCAAATGAAGCAACTGACAAAGAATTAATCTCAAAAATATACAAGCTGCTCCTACAGCTCAATTCCAGAAAAATAGGTGACCCAATCAAAAAACGTGCCAAAGAACTAAACAGACATTTCTCCAAAGAAGACATACAAATGGCTAAGAAACACATGAAATGATGCTCAACATCACTTGTTATCAGAGAAATGCAAATCAAAACCACAATGAGGTACCATCTCACGCCAGTCAGAATGACTGCTATCAAAAAGTCTACAAACAATAAATGCTGGAGAGAGTGTGGAGAAAAAGGAACCCTCTTTCACTGTTGGTGGGAATGAAAACTAGTACAGCCACTATGGAGAACAGTGTGGAGATTCCTTAAAAAACTAGAAATAGAACTACCATAGGAACCAGCAATCCCACTGCTGGGCATACACACTGAGGAAACCAGAATTGAAAAAGACACATGCACCCCAATGTTCATTGCAGCACTGTTTATAATAGCCAGGACATAGAAGCAACCTAGATGTCCATCAGCAGATGAATGGATAAGAAAGCTGTGGTACATATACACAATGGAATAGTATTCAGCTATTAAAAAGAATGCATTTGAATCATTTCTAATGAGGTGGATGAAACTGGAGCCTATTATATAGCATGAAGTAAGTCAGAAATAAAAACACAATACAGTGTACTAATGCATATATACATGGAATTTAGAAAAATGGTAATGATGACCCTATATGCATGACAGCAAAAGAGACACAGATGTAAAGAACAGACTGTTGGACTCTTTGGGAGAAGGCAAAGGTGGGATGATTTGAGAGAATAGCATTGAAGCATGTATATTAACATATGTGAAATGGATCACCAGTCCTGGTTCAATGCATGAGGCAGGGTGCACTGGGATGACCCTGAGAGATGGGATGGGGAGGGAGGTGGGAGGGAGTGTCCAGATGGGGAACACATGTACAACCATGGCTGATTCATGTCAATGTATGGCAAACACCACTACAATACTGTAATTAGCCTCTAATTAAAATAGATAAATAAATTTTCAAAAAAGAAAAGCAAAAAAATTGTTGCCAATTTAGATGAAATTAAGAAATTCCTTGAATGACACAAATTCCCAAAACTAACTCAAGAAGAAAATGAAAACCCTAAATATCCCTAAATCTTTCAAAAATATGGAACAGAAAACTCCAGGCCCATGTGATTTAACTAGTGAATGCTGTGAAATACTTAAGGGAGAAATATCACCAATCCCATACAAATTCTTTCAGAGAGTAGAGGACGGGAAACACTTCTCAAATCATTTTATGAGGGCAGCCTTCAGTTTAGTTCAGTCGCTCAGTCGTGTCCGACTCTTTGCGACCCCATGAATCGCAGCACGCCAAGCCTCCCTGTTCATCACCATATCCCGGAGTTCACTCAGACTCACGTCCATCGAGTCCGTGATGCCATCCAGCCATCTCATCCTCGGTCGTCCCCTTCTCTTCCTGCCCCCAATCCCTCCCAGCATCAGAGTCTTTTCCAATGAGTCAACTCTTCGCATGAGGTGGCATGAGGGCAGCCTTACAAAATACCAAAACCAGATGAAGACATTGCAAGAAAAGAAAACCATAGACCAATATTCTTCATTAAGCACAAAAACCGAATTGTTAGCAAATTTAATCCAGCAATATATAAAGCATTATGACCAAATGAGATCTATCCCAAGAATGAAAGATTGGTTATGCATTAAAAAATCATCAACCAGTGTTATTCGTCATATTAAGAAAACACAGGAGAAAAACCACATGATCATTTCAATAGATGCCATAAAAGCATTTGACAATATTCAACAACCACTATGATAAAAACTGTCAGAAAACTAGGACTACAAACAGACTTTCTTAATCTGATCAAGATAAACTAAAAAACTCCTGCAGCTAACATAATGGAGGAAAATATAATCCCTCCACTGGGGGTGGGGGAAGGCTGCTGGCCTGGGATTTGGAGGGCCATGGAGAGGCCTATCCAGGCAGGGAGTGGGAATCAAGCAACCTGATTGAATACCTGCCCCTCCTCGGCCAGTGGCCCTGATCCAGTCACCTCCTGTAGCACCAGTGGTTCCACCTCCCAGGCAGTGGTGCCCCAGCCCTGTCATCAACCCTGGCTGTACTGTGTGGGCTGATTTGACCCCCTTCCAGGCCAGAAGCAGACCAGCATCCAGCAGGCCAGCAGACACAGGGTCACCTCCCAGTTGAGGGCCCTCGGCACCTCCAGCCCTCTGGAGAGCCGCCAAGACTTTGTTCCTATAGAGGGAAAGCCCGTGCGTTTTGTGCCAGCAGAGGCCAAGAGACTGGGGGTGTCCTGGGGGGCACTGCCATTCTGGCAGCCCTTGAGTGCAGCTGTGCTAACCGGTGCTTCTGGGGGGGCCTGTTGTAAGTTCCCAGCCTGGAGTCCCTGCAGTCTGTGTGCCTGGAGCCCCAAGTGGCCCTTCCCCATGCCATCCCCAGTTAATTCAACAGCAGTCCCCACTTCCATCCCCAGGTGGGCAAGCACAGCCTGCTCTGCATTCCTAGTCTTAGGACTCCAGGACCAGGTCCCCATGCACCACCATGCGAAGGCACCTGCACATGAACACAAGCATACACAGATGCCAATGTGCATGCCTCTGACCTATGCTCTCTTTCCCACACACACACACACACATGCCCATATGCATGCACCTGATCACACGCTCTCTCTCTCACACACACAGATGCACATGGGAACGCCCATTTGCAAGCACCTCCGCAAACACACATGCACATGCCTATGTGCATGCACCCCTGCACACACAGTCACACACACATAAACGGACATGGGCTAGCACCTGTGCACAGGCACTCTCTCAGGCACACACACACACACACACACACACACACACACACACACATGCATGTCAGATGCCCACATGCATGCACCTGCCCACACGCACATGGACACACATGCACACATTCACACACACGTGAGCTACGTGTGGGACACCAGAGAGACAGACCACGCCTGCCCCAGGGGTGCCCGACTCCCTTCCGGAAGTCGATGACAATGACCTGCGCTCAGCAGGATGCTCACCTGTGAGTGTGGCCAAGTTGGCAGCAGTGTGGTCTTAGCGGTACACAGGGACCGTGGCTCACTTAGGGTTTGCAGGCTTGGACCGGAAACAGGCACGTGCCCTGATGAGTGGGGCAGGGTCTGTTTGAGCATGCGCACTGAGCAGCTATCACCATACTAAAGGGTGGAGCGCCACCCAAAGGCTTTGCTAAGCCATTTACCAGGTTTCTGGGCCTGAGGCAGGGCTGTCTGAGAGGACGCAGACCACCTGGATGTGTGTCTGTGCAGGCTCATTGGGGTGACACAGCACGCGAACGCGTGAAGCTTCAGCAGTGAACACCCATTGCCCGAGAGCCTGCAGCCACTGTGGGAGCCAATGGTCGGTGGGAACCAATCATGAGGCAAGACCAGGGTGTGTGTGCGCAGGCGCTCTGCCAATGCTTGGTTGAAAGTCGCACTACAGGGCTGGGTTCTGGAGGGAGGGTTCAGTCTTTCCCAACGTGGAGGGAAGGGGAGAGGGGTTCAAGATGGAGTCCAAGGCACACGGTTGAGGAAGCACGAGGACAGCAGATGAAGATGTAGGAGCTGTGGCCTTTGTAGTGGCACAGCAGGAAGTGGCCAAGGTGTGCCAGGTAGTGCTGGTGGCCGCAATGGCCCTGGCGACACAACTGGCCCTGGTGACACCATCAGTCGTGGAGTTCCTGGTGGCCCCAGCGACTTGGCTGATCCCAGAGGCCCCAGCGCTGCAGCAGTCAGGTGGCGCAGCCAGTGCCATTCCACAGATCCCGGGGGCACCCCAAGCACCTGGGCCTGGTGAGATGCTGCACCTGGAGCAAGAGTTCTGAGTAACCGAGCCCTCCAGTTGTATCCTATTCCAGGAGCCCTGGTGGGCTGGGCAACCGCGAGGGTTGGGGTGTGGGTGAGGGGTTGTTTGAGGGGTTGCAGGTAGAGGGGCCTAAGGTGTAGGAGGAGGGTACTCTGGAGGGGATGGAGGGTTTAGGTCAGCGGTGGTCTGGCTGCCAGGGGAAGATAGTGAGGAAAAGCAACCTAAAGGGAACTACAGGATCCAGTGGTGATATCCAGGGTGTCCTTAGGTTATAGGCTGGGAGGTCCGGACAGCCTAGGTGGCGGCTTTGTGAAAGAAGGCGGGTCTCCATGAGCAGGGAGCCTGACGTACAGGCAAAATGAGTGTGGATGGTGCCTTAACCATATGTCCACTAGTAGCCTCACCGTGCTTTTATCTTCCTGTCTTGATGTACTGCAGTGCAATGGTAGGTTCAGAAGATGCTCGATGTTGATGGCCACCTGTTGGTTCTGTCAGTTCTAAAGGGGGCTGGGGCGGGGGAGGGGTGGTGGGTGGTGACCAGTCTCGGCCCTGGAGGAGCCATAATGGAGGGTTAAGCCTNGGAAACTCTTTTGTCCTAGGCTGAAATTCAAGACTGAAGTTCAATTTAGAAGCCTGGAACTATCATCTATTATTTTTTACCCTGACCACTGCACTGTTAAAATGGAAGATGTGTCTAAGCAACAGCAGTATCTGAGGTAGAGATGTGTATAAGAGACAGGGGTGGTGGGTGGTGACCAGTCTCGGCCCTGGAGGAGCCATAATGGAGGGTTAAGCCTAGAGGAGAAGTGTGGTGCTCTGGGCTTGTCAGTGTGCGGGGACAGAGTGAGGACATCCTCTTCTTCCTCCTTGTCGGGAGCCTGAATTTCATTTTCCCTCCGTTTTAGCCAGTTGAGTGCTAAAGACCATGCCATGCTCCAGACATCCATCACCCTTGTCTGCAGAAGATTTCCCTGGTATTCAGACCTTGCAGCACTATGTGCCCCACCTTTTTACTAAGCCTCTGTGTGAAAGTCGGGGATAAATCTAGCCTATGTGCCCTAGCCTCATGTGTCCTTCCCCAGGGCATTGCTTTCTGCAATAGGTGGATTGGGCTTCATCTTGTGCCTGTGCTGCTGCTTGGGGGATCAGGGTCCACATAGTTTGTCTGGTAATTGTTAACTGCAGAAAATAAAACTGAGATACTGTGCTATCTCTGACTTTATTTTTAGCTTCTACATGTCTTAATTCTGTATTTGTCCTCTGGTTGGAGGGGAGGTTCTGAGATCCAGATATTCAAGGAGTACAACATAACTGAAGACAATTTGAGAAGTGGGAGAATAAGATAGTAGTGTACTGCCATTCAGTATTGATTTGGGAATATTTTCTCATTTTATGGAATGTAGTGAAGTGAAAGTCGCTCAGTCGTGTCCAACTCTTTGCAACCCCATGGACTATACAGTCCATGGAAGTCTCTAGGCCAGAATACTGGAGTGGGTAGCCTTTCCCTCCTCCAGGGGATCTTCCTGACCCAGGAACCGAACCAGAGTCTCCTGTATTACAGGCTAACTGAGCTATTAGGGAAGCCCGAGTTACATTTATATATTAAGATATAATACCAGAATGTTGTTGTTCTTTAGTCTCTTAAGTTGTGTCTAGTCGTCTCTTTCGGACCCCATGAACTATAGCACATCAGGCTCTCTCTGTCCACTGTCTCCTGGAGTTTGCTCAAATTCATGTCTATTGAGTGAGTTATGCTATCAAACCATTTCAACCTCCATTGTCCCCTTGTCCTTTTGACTTCAGTCTTTCCCAGCATCAGGGTCTTTTCCAGTGAGTCAGCTTTTCACATCTGCTGGCCAAAGTTTTGAAGCTTCAGCTTCAGCATCAGTCCTTCCAATGAATATTCAGGAATGATTTCCTTTAGAATTGACTGGTTTGATCTCCTTGCAGTCCAAGGCACTCTCAAGAGTATCCTTGTGTCCTGAAACCTTGCTTAACTAATTGTAATAGCTCTTTTCTTTTTTAGTTGTTTATATGTATTTATTAATATTTACCAATTACTATAGTCACCATTTCCTTCCTGCACCCTTAACTATCCATCTAAGATCATTTTCCTTCTTGGCGGAGAACCCATACAGCTTCAGTCAGTGAGGCTCTATAATGGCAGTTTTTGTTTACCTGAAAAAGCCTTTATTTAATCCTCTTTTTTTTTTCTTTTTCTTTTTTTTTTTTTTGTATTTATTTATTTTTTACACGAACTCCCAAACATGAACCCCCCTCCCACCTCCCACCCCACATCTTCCCTCCAGATCATCCCCAAACACCAGCCCCAAGCATCCTGCATCCTGCATTGAACATAGACTGGCAATTCATTTCTTACATGATAGTATACATATTTCAATGCTATTCTCCCAAATCATCCCTCCCTCTCCCTCTCCCTCTCCTTCTCCCTCAGAGTCCATAAGTCCGCTCTACACATCTGTATCTTTTTTGCTGTCTTGCATGCAGGGTCCTCATTAC
>SJYX01017528.1:0-21967 GCA_006410675.1 Oreotragus oreotragus | reverse complement strand
AGCCACAGTCAGCTCCTGGTCTTGTTTTTGTTGACTGTATAGAATTTCTCCATGTTTGGCTGCAAAAAATAAAATCAGTATAATTTCGGTGTTGACCGTCTGGTGATGTCCCTGCGTAGAGTCTTCTCTTGTGTTGATGTAAGAGGGTGTTTGCTATGACCAGTGCGTTCTCTTGACAAAACTCTATTAGCCTTTGCCCTGCCTCATTCTGTAGTCCAAGGCCAAATTTACCTGTTACTCCAGGTGTTTCTTGACTTCCAACTTTGGCATTCCAGTCCCCTATAATGAAAAGGACATCTTTTTTTGGGTGTTAGTTCTAAAAGGTTTTGTAGGTCTTCACAGAACTGTTCAACTTCAGCTTCTTCAGCGTTACTATTGGGGCATAAGCTTGGATTACCATGATATTTAATGGTTTGCTTTGGAAATGAACAGAGATCATTCTGTCGTTTTTGAGATTGCATCCAAGTACTGCATTTCGGACTCTTGTTAACTATGATGGCTACTCCATTTCTTCTAAGAGATTCCTGCCCACAGTAGTAGATATAATGGTCATCTGAGTTAAATTCACCGATTTCAGTTCATCTTAGTTTACTGATACCTAGAATGTCGATGTTCACACTTGCCATCTCCTGTTTGACCACTTGCAATCTGCCTTGATTCATGGACCTGACATTCCAGGTTCCTGTGCAATATTGCTCTTTACTGCATGAGACCTTGCTTCTATCACCAGTCACATCCACAACTGGGTGCTGTTTTTGCTTTGTTTCCATCCCTTCATTCTTTTTGGAGTTATTTCTCCACTGATCTCCAGTAGCTTATTGGGTACCTACCGACCTGGGAAGTTCATCTTTCAGTGTCCTATTTTTTTGCCTTTTCATACTGTTCATGGGCTTCTCAAGGCAAGAATACTGAAGTGGTTTGCCGTTCTCTTTTCCAGTGGACCACATTCTGTCAGGCCTCTCCACCATGACCCCTCTGTCTTGGGTTGCCCCACACGGCATGGCTTAGTTTCATTGAGTTAGACAAGCTGTGGTCCATGTGATCAGATTGGCTAGTTGTCTGTTATTGTGGTTTCAGTCTGTCTGCCCTCCGATGCCCTCTCTCAGTGCCTACCATCTTACTTGGGTTTCTTCTACCTTAGACGTGGGGTATCTCTTCACAGCTGTTCCAGCAGAGCACAGCCGTAGCTCCTTACCTTGGACATGAAGTAGCTCCCATCGGATACCGCCCCTGAACTTGGATGTGGGGTAGCTCATCTCTGCTGACACCTCTGACCTTGGACATGGGTTAGCTCTTATTCATCGGTAATTATCAATTAAATGTCACATATTTTGTATGACTGCAGCCATGAAATTAAAAGATGCTTACTCCTTGGAAGGNGTATCTCTTCACAGCTGTTCCAGCAGAGCACAGCCGTAGCTCCTTACCTTGGACATGAAGTAGCTCCCATCGGATACCGCCCCTGAACTTGGATGTGGGGTAGCTCATCTCTGCTGACACCTCTGACCTTGGACATGGGTTAGCTCTTATTCATCGGTAATTATCAATTAAATGTCACATATTTTGTATGACTGCAGCCATGAAATTAAAAGATGCTTACTCCTTGGAAGGGAAGTTATGACCAACCTAGACAGCATATTAAAAAGCGGAGACATTACTTTGCTAACAAAGGTCTGTCTAGTCAAGGCTATGGTTTTTCCAATAGTCATGTATGGATTTGAGAGTTGGACTATAGGGAAAGCTGAGCACTGAAGAATTGATGCTTTTGAACTGTGGTGTTGGAGAAGACTCTTTAGAGTCCCTTGGGCTGCAAGGAGATCCAACCAGTCCATCCTAAAGGAGATCATTCCTTGGTGTTCATTGGAAGGACTGATGTTGAAGCTGAAACTCCAATACTTAGGCCACCTGATCCAAAGAACTGACTCATTTGAAAAGACCCTGATGCTGGGAGAGACTGAAGGCATGAGGCAAAGGGGATGTTGGAGAATGAGATGGTTGTATGGCATCACTGACTCAATGGACATGAGTTTTGGGTAAACTCCAGGAGTTGGTGATAGACAGGGAGGCCTGGTGTGCTGCAGTCCATGGGGTTGCAAAGAGTCAGACATGACTGAGTGACTGAACTGAGCTGAACTGATTTTGTATGAAACATTATTATTGGATATTGACCTCCTATTTGTTTGTTTGTTTTATGCTTTTTATTATTTTTTATTGAAGGATAATTGCTTTACAAAATTTTGCTGTTTTCTGTCAAACCTCAACATGAATCTCCTCAACATTATGGGGTTGCTTGAAGCTTCATTCTGAATTTTAAAATTTCTGTTAGTTTTCTCAGCCTTTTATCCGGGTAACTGATGAGTTTAACTAATTATTAGCCTTTCATCTGGGTAGCTGAGGATTTTGACTAACTATTAGAGTATTAAGGGGAAGTCTTCCCATTGACTGTTCTGCTCATACTTTACTCTTTTTCTCTCTCTTATCTTGATAGGTACTGACTGCCTTGAGAAACAAAATATATTTTTTCTCTCAGCTTGTAGAATTCCCAAAACCTGATACTTTCCTCTTTATTTTAGTAGCGATTTTATTCTAGAATTTGTAATCTTTCCAGGCACCATGGGTCAGTAGATCCTCCAAGGACAAAAGAAAGTAGAAAATCTGTTCATCTCTTGGAAGTTCCCTTCTCTCCAGGACATTGGCTTTTCAATTCTGCCCACTCTATCACTTCTCCTATACACCCAACTTTGTGGGTGTATGTCAGGGAGAGGGGTGTTATTTGGCTTTCTTAAGTGTTGTTTTCTGTATATCAAAAAAATGATAAAATAGACCAAAGAGAAATTGAGATATACACTTTAATTCTTAAGTTATATTTGTCACATTTCTATCAAATTGTTTCTGAAATTGTTTTTATTTGATAAACTGATGGAGCATGTTGGCTATGAAATTTTACTTCAGACTTTCTACATCTTTCACTTAAGCCATTAAGAATTACTTATTTTAAAATTACTTAATTCATAGTCAGATAAATCTATGCTTGAATCTTTTATCACTTTTTCTGTGATGGCCTAGGGAGTGGATGGGGGGAGAGAAGGGAGGCTCAAGAGAGAGGCTCAAATCAATTATGACTGATTCATGTTATTGTATGGCAGAAACCACAACATTGTAAAGCAATTTTCCTCAAAATAAAAAAAAAATAAAAATTTATATACTAAAGTACCAAATATCTGGTTCCTATTAACCAGAAAATAAATGTTATTTTCTTTTCTCTAATTATCCTGTCCTTGGCTAATGATATGAAATAACATTGGATAATGATTTATAATAAGAAATGATAGAAAAATAAAGGACTTGTCTATATGTGAATAATCAAGATTAGGCAATAAGTGCCAATAGAATTATGGAATTCAGTTTAATTAAATTATTTATTCTTCATTTATATAAAATTATGAAAATGGAATAAGGAGAAAGTTAGTAAAAATTAAAGAAAAGACAGTAATATATATTCTTCCATTATCAGACATAGTGTAGGGCTCTCAATATGTAGTTTAAAGAAAGTTATGAATCAGTTATTCATTACTGTCATGAAAGAATATATTCCCTACTGTTTATTAATTCATTCACTCTGTGAACAATAATCATTTATTGAATTAACTCAGATGAAATATTTCTGATAAGCTTATCTGCTCTCTCAGAAAACATCAAAATGTATGTGGGCACTTTTCTTTATCAACACCCACACCATAGTCATCTCCAACCAGCAACATATACAATATGTTGAGGCATAGAGTTTAGCTCCCCTACCCTCCCATAACTTTTTGAAAGGTGTCATATGTGAGAACTTTTGAAGTCCTTTTTCTTTAACCGATAAACTCAGTTACTTATCAATGTCAATAAAGTGTTCTAAAGGACAGAAACAAAGGTGTCAGAAATACAGGAAATTATGTCCTATGAGGGAAAGTGTAAGACATAAAAGTAGCCTAGCTTAGAAAACAATTGATTATCTAAGGATCATATGGGAAAATTTTATAGTTTAAAATTCTATTGATGTCCAGAAAAGTTTGGTTAAAAAATGTGGATTTGAGTTAGAATAATCAAAAATATTAGCCGCTTAAAACGGTAATGTTTTACCAAGAACACTGACAAGGGTAATCTTTCATTGAGGTTACAAGAAAGTTGGCAAATGTTTTAAAAACTGAGACTTTATTGTTTTTCCCTTGACTATCCATATGTCTAAGTTCTCTGGGAAGTGATATTGAGCAGATTGGGGGTGATTTTGGTTGTTATTTTATTTTATTAGTCTTTTAGTCTCTGAAATATTCAGGGAACATACATATTAATATGAATTTAAAATAATGTGAGTTACAGATGTAGGTAAGGCCAATGAAGATGTTGAGAACTTTGTAGAAGAAATGAATAAAGGATGTTGATAGGTCTTAATTTCCCAAACTTGCAAGACTACTGCAAGAACAAGCTTTCCATGCTTCGGGTTTCTTCATTTTTATTTTCTTTTATTATGTTTTTTTTTTTACTATTTATTCTCCATTTATACAAAAATGTTTTCAGTCAGTGCAGATTACTAAATCAAGCATGATTTAGTATATCATGTACATATATTTACAACTTCAGAGGCAAACCTGACTGTTTCATGGGGTGGGTCAAACCAAACATTTTTTAGAGTTATCCAGACTATTTAATTTGAAAAGTAGTTGACAATGGCATGTTTTTATCTAAGTTAATGATGTGAGAAATATGCATTGCATCTTGGGCTATTTCAACATTCAGAAAGGTTCTCCACCAACAGAATTTCTAATTTTTTTTTACTCCTTTCATGACACATTTAGTTGCACCAAATAATTCAAGTTCAGTTATATACTGTTCAAGTGCCTGGATATTTCAAATAAGACATTCTTAAAGAGTTTCTTTGCCACTAGGGATGGCTGGGCAAATGGAGAAAAATCTTGTCAGGTTTTTTTTTCAAAGAAAATTCTTGAATGTTTTCCTGACTTAGTCGAGGCACAAAAGGAAAGCAAGATGGCCTCTGGGCAATATTCTACAAACTGTGACCTGTTAAGGACCTCAGTTTTCAAGTTTATTTTGTCCCTCTGTTTCCTTTATTTTCCTCACAACCACTTGCCAGGCCACTTATTCCAGGATTCTAGCAGAGAAAAGAAACCTTAAGAGTCTGTTGCCATGAATATATTTGTATTTGTTGTAACTACTCTTTTAGATAGGTAAGGAACAGAGGCATATATAAAAGAGCAATAGGAGTGTAGCAAGAGCACTGAATAATTTCTGTATCCCCCATGCCTCTGCCCGTAGCATTTATAAGAACTGGGAGCCACTGTCTGTCCATAATGTTTAGAGATGGGATAGAATGAAAACACCACAGCTTAGGAAACCTGGAAAACTTGATTCTGGTCTCATTGTGGCCGCTAATACTCTATCCTTAGTCTTGGTGCATTATGGTTTCCTCAGCTGTAAAATGGATACTGTCAGCTCGACTCTAAGCTTCTTTCTTATTGTATAAATTTGTGTTGACCGAAGGTGTGACAAAGCCAGACATTATCTGGTCAGTGTCTTCTGTGAATGTGTTTGTCCAGTTGTGTTTGGTCCCAATCTGTGACCCCATGGGCTGTAGCCCACCAGGCTGCTCTGTCCATGGGATTCTCCAGGCAAGAGTACTGGACTGGTTGCCATTCCCTTTGTCAGAGGATCTTTCTGATCCAGGGATCGAACCCACACTTCCTGTGTCTCTGGTATTGGCAGGCAGATTCTTTACCACTGAGCCACCTGGGACGTGCTCTGTATCTTCTAATGAATGCTTATTCTGGATGTCTCCTCAGTGATTTTGCTTACGCCTTGGTGAGCCCAAAGCTGCTGCAACTAACAGTCATGGGTTTTGTCTGGCAACTCTGAGGGAATATTTGCAGTTAACCCAGAAGTTCTGAAAAGAGCAAGAGGAAAGGCTGCCTCTGCCTGCTGTGACTTCTCATGGGCAACAAGAGTAGGTGAGCAGAACACTGAAAGGATGTAAAGAGAGTGAGAAGAGCAAGAGTACCTGAAAATCATCTGTGCAACGGTGGCACTAAAAAGTCTTCCCGTGAAAATTAGCTAAGAATAGACTAGCAGGCTTTCTTTGTGGTTTTATCAGATTAGCTATTGGAGCAATGTGCGCGTGAGTGTGTGTGTATGTGCATTTTCTCTGAAAAATTGTAAACACTGGATCATCCATTTGAGAAACAAGTTATTTTCTTGAGGGATCTCTTATTTTTAGTTCAGAAAGTTAACTGATTCTTTATGCCTTGGCCACTAAACTATCATCTTGGAGGTATATGGACAAGGTACAAGAAATGATGGAGGGGAAGCCTTACAATATGTCAGATACTGTGCAAACATTGCGCATGTATAGTTTTATTTAGTGTTCATAGTTAATTTATAATATCAGTTAATTAAAAAAAGAAGCTCAGAAAGATCAGTTAAATCCTCTAAGATCACACAACTATTAAGTGTTGGAGGAGTGCTTGGAACCCAGGTCTTCTTCACTCTGATATTCTTCATTATGCCTTGTAGCCTCTCAGTTCAACAGGGGCATTGTCACTAATATCTACTAATTCTAACACTGGTGAGCCTTGGCTTTTATTTAAATCACTGCAAACTCAGCAGCTTAAAACAATACTCACATATTGCCTCATAGTTGTGTAGGGCAAAATTCAGCCTTACTCGCAGGCAGTCTGCTTAAGGTCTCACAAGACCAGAATCAAAATGTCTGTGGAAGTTATGGGGGAGGGAGAATCTGATCACAGGCACATTTAGGTGCTTGATGTCAGAATTCAATTCAAATCCATGCGATTCTAGGACTGAGACCCCTGTTTCTTTGCTAGCAGTTACCCAGGGCTTCTCTCAGTTTCCCGAGGTGAGTTGTATTCATTGGCTTGTGGGACCCCCCATTTTCAAGCTGAATAATGGCACAGCAGATATTTCTCTCTGAATCTCTTTGATTTTCTCTTTATTGTATCTTTATGATCACCTCTTCTGCCTCTGCTTGTAAGGACTGATAGAAATACATTGCGCTCACACTGATAATTCAATATAAACTTCCTATTTTAAAGTCAACTATTTAGTAACCTTAATTATCTCACCCAGTTCCTCTGTGTGTGTGTGTAAGGCAATATATTCAGTATGGTATCTCATCATAGTCACAGTCCCAAGGATTAGGGGTAGAATCTCTCTCTTTGTTTTTGTTTTTGTTTTTCCTTATGTCAGTATCACCAGCATATGGAGTCTTATTTCCCCAACCAGAGATTGAACCCTCACCCCTTGTATTGAATGTGTGGAGTCCTAACCCCCTGGACTGCCAGGGAAGCCCCAGGAGTAGAATCTCATTGGAAACACAGTTCTTCCTCCCATAGGTACTCTTCCTCCAGATCCCTTGAGGACAGTAGTATATGGTCTAGATGGATGCTCATATAAAGTGAATTTGAATTTCAATGAGAAATTCTAAGTTTTAGGTATCCACTTTTATAGGAAGCAGTAGGAAAGGCTGTCTTTTGTTTAAAGGAGAGACACTACTTCATCTTTCAAGGTTTTATCTCTCAATCGCATTACACAACCCTGAGATATGACTCACATAAAGAGTGGCCAGAGCATTGCGTTCTTGGCACAGTTAGCAAGAATTGCAGGGAACAGGAGACCCAGAGAGGACCCCCTCTTCTAACCAACTCCCAAAACTCCTATGGAACCCCAAATGACAAATTAACCCTGAATCTATTACACAGGTCATTACCAGTGAAGTAAAAGATGTCTTCTGGATCAGACTTTCAGTTACATGTGCGCTCCATGAATTTTAATAAAGAGAGAGAGGACTAGAAATAAGTCTGACAATCAAATTCTATACAGCATTGGTGGTTAGAGCATAGTCTCTACTGTTTGTATAATAATATTATTGATAAGAGTCAACTCAAAATCCCTGAAAAAGCTTAGGATGGCAGGTTAAAAAAAGATATAATGGAAATACCTTTGATTACGTTGTAGTAGGTTTCCAGGTTTGCCCTGTACCTCCACAGATGTGTGATTTTTGACAGATCGTTCTCTGAGAATGATTTGTCAGAAACTCTCTGAGCTTCTGTTTCTAAATCTATTTAATGAAAATAATAATGCCTATTCTAAAGAATATTAAGAGTTATGAATGAGATTCTTGTAAATCTACTAACATTATGTGTATAAAATAGTAGGTATCTCACACATGTTTCTCCACCCCTCCCCTCCCCAACTCTACATCTATCCAAATATGAAGTATTTGATACAAATTTGCCTTTGATTTGATAGAATGCCAATCCTCCAAAAATATCTGCTAAAAAACAATAGCTACTCTATGTTCAACACTACCATAGTTCACCGAGATACCTTGCAAAATTATTTTCAAAATTAATATGACTATATGCATGATAAATATAGGGTTGCAAAGTATATTGAAGTCTACATATACCTGTGGATCCCCTCACTCAAAACACTTCACTTCTGCATTCTAAGTTTAGAAGACTTTTGAGATAAATTTTGAGTATCATGTGCATAGAATTCGTAATCTATCATAAAAGCATGTAGTAAAAGTATAGAAAAACTCCCCATGCTGGAAAAAATGTGGCTCTTTCTCTGAGATAAACAGTCACCTGCAAGAGACTTTAGGGAGATTATAGTGGTTGCGCCACTCTGCACCAGTTTCCATAGACCACTTAGGCAGGGCACAAGGCCCTGTGGACCACCTACTCAAGTGTATTACTTTCTTTGATATCCCAAAGCTCCCAGTACCATTTTGTGGTGTTTTTGCTTGGCTCTGTAATCATTATTGTGGTTAGAGTTTTTTAAAACATTCGTTTTCATGCTCTCCAGCACAGACTCAGATCTGCAGTGGAAAATACATTTATAAAAATACGTTTTTGAGTGTGTATAACTTGCACTCTGGGCTTGTCCCAGACCACCTGGAACACCTTCATGGGCTCCAGTTATCCAAGAGCCACATCGTGAAAATCAGTGAGATGCTTCATTAGGTTACTACTGGCGGAACTTTGAGATCCCTGAATAACAATTAGAAGCTGAGATTAAACTTACTCTCCTTTTGCTACAAACAGAGTGTACCTTTTCTACATGTTAGTGTCTTGGTTAATATTTGAAATGTGCAGCATAAAAAATAATAAAATATTTGCCTTTCACGTTAGGCAAGAGTAAATTTTAAAATGACTGTAACGTTCTAAGAAAGCTGCCGCCTGTTTTTCTAACCCAGACACTGGAGTCTGCAAAGTACAGACCACACCCTTGTAGCCTACCTCAGGTTTATGGAAGGCCTAGTGTGTGGTCAGGGCCTCTAGACTCACAGTTAAAAGTTCATACCAGGGATGGGCTCGATGACACCAATGGCTTTTTATAATTAGTTAAGTCGAACTGTCCTCTGGCAAAGGTCCCAAGAAATCAGTCTCCCAAGCATATATATTCAGAGGTAGGGCATCTTAAGCTCCATGAATTTTTCCCCCAACACTCAGGATTCTGATTTTTAAATAAATATTAATGCTCCAATTTCTATGCTATGGAAAGAGTAAGGAGAAGGCTTAGGAATCTAGCCCACAAATTTCATGGTTAGAGAGAACTAACTACCTGACCAGCAGACGGAGGAGGCCAAAGACGCACCAAACCACACAGCAGAAGCTCAGTTTGCCAGATTGTGGCTGAGTTGAAGTGGATTTGGCCGTCCATATATTAATTCCAGGCACCCGGTGGTCTGAGACAGAAAAGGCAAAAGTAAGCAAACTAATTGGTGAGAGGATAAGCTTTTTTCCCTCCTCATCCCTTTTTGTGACTGTTTCTCTTTCACATGTACCTTCGACTTTCCCACACAGCCCTGGAGGGAAAGCCAGGAAGGGAGGGGGTGGCAGGTGACAGCCCCGCTCTGAGGTGCTGCCTCTCCAGCCAGAGGCAGGATTTGCCTGGCAAGTCTCTCTAAAAATACATATATTCTCCAGCCATGCAAGGAGATTCCTTGTCCTTCTAAATGGAATGGCTCATCTCCTTCCACTTCCCCCTTTCTCCAAAATGAAACTATGTGCTCTTCATAGCCAGGTCTTCAGGCTCACATAAACTGACTAGCAACTTCTAAACAATAAATCTGAGCTATTGGCTGTATCAGAACTTGGCTCCTCACCCAACATTAAACTTGGCTTGATTTGCCTTTATCCATTCTTCTTATGCAAAAGGAAAACAAAAACAGGAACACACATTTTAAATCAAACGCCAGCTATGCGTTATACTTCAGTAATGTTGCTGTTATGTGTTAAAAAGTCAGTTCAATTTTTTTAAGTGTAGAGTTCAATTTCTCCTTTAGATAATTGCTTCTGAGAAAAAAGGGCTCCCTCTAGCCACCAGCTTAAATAACACACATCCTGCTAACCAGAAACACTTTTCTTCAATTGGGTTTATGTTTACATAGCAGTAAAACTGTATTCTAATATCAGTGACAGGACTTCACAGGGCTATTAAACTTCCATCGTATTGAATTGGATTATTTTCTTTGCCTTTTGTTTTATTTTATTTTTTATATATTATTGACAGGAAGGTATTTCTGAAAAAGACAAATAACGAGTATAGCCAGTGACAGTAGGAATGATCTTTCAGAACAACAAATTGGAAATCTCTTATAGTATTTAAGGTAATGCTTCTCTTTATAAAAATATGAGAGGGAAGCCAAGATCCGAAAATTGTTGTGCTTTAACCACAAATCATATCAAAGTTAACCATAAAACTTACAGTCAAGTGTGAACTTTATATTTGTGTGACCTCATCTAAAAGACAATGTTAGAAAATATGCAGACATCATGCTTCTGTTTTGAACCTACTTTCGCTGCTCTTTTATCCGAAGTTACACTTTGTTTCCTCATATAACTGCACAGATATATTTATGCTTCTAATATGTTCCCCTTAAGTGTTAAAAGAAAGCTGAAGCATATAAACATTCCAAGTCAAAATTATTTCAAAATGTATTTTAACTGCATTAAAACAGTGGGTTTTAATATTTCTCTGTCAAGAACTCAGTCAGATGAGGGTAGGCATCTTACTAGGTTGGTACAAAAGTAATTGCAGTTTTGGACTCTGAATTTTAAATCATTATACCTACGTGCCGGGGAAGGCAATGGCACCCCACCGCAGTACTCTTGCCTGGAAAATCCAATGTACAGAGTAGCCTGGTGGGCTGCAGTCCATGGGGTCGCTAACAGTCGGATAGACTGAGCGACTTCACTTTCACTTTTCTCTTTCATGCATTGGAGAAGGAAATGGCAATCCACTCCAGTATTCTTGCCTGGAGAATCCCAGGGATGGGGGAGCCTGGTGGGATGCCGTCTATGGGGTCACACAGAGTCGGACACGACTGAAGTGAGTTAGCAGCAGCAGCAGCGTACCTAGGTGCAAAAACATCTTAATTAATCAAAATACAAACTATTACAGTCAACACAGTTTTACCAACGATAAATGTTTGTTTCTTCCTGCAGCATAAAAGTCCATGCCTTGGGATTCGATGAACTCTTGGAAAGCATTTTCTGTCTCCTGCTGGTTGTGGAAGCTTTTTTCCTGCAAAAGTTATCGAGATGCTTGAAGTGGTAGTTGGTTCGTGAGAGGTCAGGTGAATATGGCAGATGAGGCAAAACTTCATAGCTCATTTTTTTTTTTTTTAAACTTTTGAAGCATTGGTTGTGTGATGTGCAGTCGGGCCTTGTCCTGGAGAAAAATTGGGTTCTTTCTGTTGACCAATTCCGGCTGCAGGCTTTACAGTTTTCAGTGCATCTCATTGATTTGCTGAGCATGCTTCTCAGTTGTAATGGTTTTGCCAGGATTCAGAAAGCTGTAGTGGATCACATGGGCAGTAGACCACCAAATAGTGACCATAACCTTTTCTGGTACAAGTTTGACTTTGGAAAGTGCTTTGGAGCTTCTTCTTGGTGCAACCACTGAGCTGCTCATCTCTGACTATTGGATAAAAATGTTGTTGTTGGGTTTTTTTTTTTTTTTGGTCACATGTCACAATCCAATCAAGAAATGATTCCTTTTTGTTGTGTATAATAAAAGAAGACACTTCAAAATAATGATTTTTTTTGATTTGCAGTCAGCTTATGAGGCACCCACTTATCAAGCTTTTTTACCTTTCCAATTTGCTTCACATTCCGAACAACTATAAAACTGCTGATGTTGAGTTCTTCAACACCTTCTCATATAGTTGTAAGAGGATCAGCTTCAATAATCATTTTAGTTGGCTGTCGTAAACTTCCAATGACCAGCCGTTATGCTCCTCATCTTAAAGGCTCCTTTGTAAAACTTTGTGAATCACCACTGCACTCTATGTTCTTTAACAGTTTGTGAGCCAAATGTGTTGTTGAGGTTGCAAGTTGTCTCTGCTGCTCCATGACCCATTTTGAACTCTAATTTAAAAATCGCTCAAATTTGCTTTCTATCTAACATCACTTCTATAGTCTCAAATAAATATCAAATAAACAGCAAGTAATAATGCATTAGCAAAAAAACATAAAGTGAGAAATGCACATTAAAATAAGGTATAACATAACCACATTTAATTATTCCAATATCAAATGGCAAAGTTCAACAAATGCAAAACCACAATTACTTTTGCACCAACCTAATACAAACAAAGCAGCAACCATCTTCCACACAGGCAGCTAATGGATTTCCCCTCATTACCTCTGCCAGCAGGTTGTCTAGGAAGAGCATTGAGAAAGCAGGGCTAAAACAGTCAACTTGAGTGGCATGGCATATAAGAATAAGCTAAACTTATGATAAAATGTGATGTGATATGAATAAAATTATGATGAATAAACATTTAATTTTAAAGTTTTTAAAATGAATGAAAGGATTTATCTTGTAATACATTTATCATAGCAATTACTAGCATCTGATAGCAATTGGAACCTTGGTAGTAAAACTTTTTTTTTTTTTGGAGAGAGTGAGGGGAAAGTAGATACTTAAACCTTTAATTGTTCTGAGAGAGAATTGAAGGAGCACCCAGAATCTCCAGGTTCTCAGCTCTTCTGCTGGAATCACCTAGCACTTGGGACTTCACCCAGAGCCCTTTCGTGCTTTAACATTTTTAATTTGCATGCATGTACCTTGCATGTGGGAATGATTATGGCATTCCTTGAAATAGAGTGGGTTTTGAGATGATATACATTTCCCCTTCCCGCCTCCCAGAGCAAAGATTTCTATTTCTGCCGTCTATTTTGCTATAGTATCTCTATAATGGCAATATACCACTTCTTGGCATGATGTCCAACATTTCATGGATACTTTAGATTCCGAAGATCAATTGGACATTATCTGTGCATTCTCACACAGCTAGTTGTTTGTGGTTTCATTAGCATATTCTGAGTTTTAAGCCATCATTCAGCCTTTACTTTGATAATAAATATATACTATAATAATGTAGCCAGAATTCGAGAGGTATTCTAAATTCTCATCAACTTTAAGATGGAGAGCAGGGAGTACTGGTGCTTCCTTTTGATTCTGTGCTATTGAATCCAGTATGTTGGATGCTGACCCTACATACTAGGGTGCATGCCAGTCAGTGTGCATCATACATCAATATCTGTAGACTGAAAAAAAAATGGCTTCCCTGGTGACTCAGATGGTAAAGAATCTGCCTGCAATTCAGAAAGCCTGGGTTCTATCCCTGGGTTGGGTACCCACTACAGCATTCTTGCCTGGAGAATTCCATAGACAGAGGAGCCTAGTGGGATATATTCCATGGGGTCGCAAAGAGTTGGACACTACTGAGTGACACTCACTTTTCACTTTCACTTGGGGATTGTGGAAGCCGCACATTCCTGACTCAAAACAATAGCAAATCACACCTAAGCTCACACAGCTTTCTTTTAGGGGTAAGAGTATGTTTAGATCAGAAAAAAACAGAAATATTCAGAAGTTTCCCTGGTAGCTCAGTCGGTCAAAAATCTGCCTGCAGTCCAGGAGCTGCTGCTGCTGCTGCTAAATCGCTTCAGTCGTGTCCGACTCTGTGCGACCCCATAGTCAGCAGCCCGCCAGGCTCCGCTGTCCCTGGGATTCTCCAGGCAAGAACACTGAAGTGGGTTGCCATTGCCTTCTCTGAGACCTGGGTCCAGTCCCTCTGGGTTGGGAAGATCCCCTGAAGCAAGAAATGGCAAACCACTCCAGGATTCTTGCCTGGAAAATCCCATGGACAGAGGAGCCTGGTAGGCTGCAGTCCATGGGGTCACAAAGAGTCGGACATGACTGAGTGACTGCATTTTCACTTTTCGCTTTCATGCTTTGGAGAAGGGAAATGGCAACCCACTCCAGTGTTCTTGCCTGGAGGATCCCAGGGACGGTGGAGCCTGGTGCACTGTCGTCTACGGGATCGCACAGAGTCGGACATGACTGCAGAACTTAGCAGCAGCAGCAGCAGTGTGTGTATGTTATCCCAAGGTCCTAATTTATCCCTCCTCTCTATGTTTCCTCTTTGGTAACCCTGTTTGTTTTTGAAACCTGAGAGTCTTCTTTAGTTCTGTAAATAGGTTTCTTTGTATCATTAAAAAAAATTAGATTCCACATATGACTGATATCATATGATTATCTTTCTTTGATATACTTTAAGATGATAATCTCTGAGTCCATCCATGTTGCTGCAGATGGCATTATTTTGTTCTTTTTTAAGACTAATATTCCATTTTATATATGTACTGCATCTTCTTTATCCATTCCACTATTGAGGGACATTGAGGTTGCTTCCATATTTTGACTATTGTAAATAGTGCTGCAGTGAACTTTGGAGTGGATGTATCTTTTCTGATTATGGTTTTCTCTGGCTATACACCCAGCAGTGGGATTACAGGATCATATGATAATTTTATTTTTAGCTTTTTAATGATCCACCATATTGTTCTCCATAATGGTTGTACCAATTTACATTTCCAGCAACCGTGTAGAAATGTTTCCTTTTCTCCACACCCTTTCCAACATTTATTGTTTGTAGACTTTTTGATGGTGGCCATTTTGACCTGTGGAAAATTCTGAAAGAGATGGACATACCAGACCACCTGACCTGCCTCTTGAGAAATCTGTATGCAGGTTAGGAAGCAACAGTTAGAAATGGACATGGAACAACAGACTGGTTCCAAATAGGAAAAGGAGTACGTCAAGGCTGTATATTGTCACCCTGCTTATTTAACATCTATGCAGAGTACGTCATGAGAAACACTGGGCTGGAAGAAGCACAAGCTGGAATCAAGATTGCTGGGAGAAATATCAATTCCTCAGATATGCAGAGGACACCACTCTTATGGCAGAAAGTGAAGAGGAACTAAAAAGCCCCTTGATGAAAGTGAAAGAGGAGAGTGAAAAAGTTGGCTTAAAGCTCAACATTCAGAAAACTAAGATCATGGCATCTGGTCCCATCACTTCATGGGAAATAGATGGGGAAACAGTGGAAACAGTGTCAGACTTTATTTTGGGGGGCTCCCAAATCACTGCAGATGGTGACTGCACCCATGAAATTAAAAGATGTTTACTCCTTGGAAGGAAGGTTATGACCAACCTAGATAGCATATTCAAAAGCAGAGACATTACTTTGCCAACAACGGTCTGTCTAGTCAAGACTATGGTTTTTCCAGTGGTCATGTAATGATGTAAAAGTTGGACTGTGAAGAAAGATGAGTGCCGACGAATTGATGATTTTGAACTGTGGTGTTGGACAAGACTCTTGTAGTCCCTGGGACTGCAAAGAGATCCGACCAGCCCATTCTAAAGGAGATCAGTCCTGGGTGTTCATTGGAAGGACTGATGCTAAAGCTAACTCCAATACTTTGGCCACCTCATGCGAAGAGTTGACTCATTGGAAAAGACCCTGATGCTGGGAGGGATTGGGAGCAGGAGGAGAAGGGGACAACGGAGGATGAGATGGCTGGATGGCATCACTGACTCGATGGACATGAGTTTGAGTAAACTCCGGGAGTTGGTGATGGACAGGAAGGCCTGGCGTGCTGTGATTCATGGGGTTGCGAAGAGCTGGACACAACTGATCAACTGAACTGAACTGACTCTGACCTGTGTGAGATGATACCTCACTGTAGTTTTGATTTACATTTTTATGATGTTTGGTGATGTGAAGCATCTTTTCATGTATTTTTAGCCATTTGTATATCTTCTTTGGAGACATGTCTCTTTAGATCTTCTGCCCATTTTTTGGTTGGGTTCTTTTCTTTTTTTTTTTTTTTTTTTTGACATAGGGCTGCATGTGTTGTTTGTATATTTTGGAGATTAGCCCTTATCATTCACTTTGTTTGCAGATATTCTTTCCCATTCTGAGTTGTCTTTTTGTTTCATTTATGGTTTCCTTAGCTGTGCAAAGGCTTTTAAGTTTGATTAGGTCCCATTTGTTTACATTTGTTTTTATTTTTGTTACACTGAGAGGTGGATCCAAAAAGATATGGCTGAGGTTTATGTCAAAAAGTGTTCTGGCTTGGTTTTCCTCTAAGAGTTTTATAGTGTCCAGGCATACATTTAAGAATTTGATCCATTTTGAGTTTATTTTTTTATATGGTCTTAAAGAATGTTCTAATTTCATTCTTTTACATGCAGCTGTCTAGTTTTCTTAGCACCAGTTATTGAAGAATCTGTCTTTTCTCCATTGTATATTCTTGCCTCATTTGTCATTCACTAGTTGACCATAGGTGCATGGATTTATTTCTGTTCTTTCTATCCTTTTCCATTGATCTGTATATCTTTTTTTTTGTGCCAGTGCCATACTGTTTTGACTACTGTTGATTTGCAGTGTAGTCTAGCCTGATACCTCCATTCTTTTTCCTTTCTCAGGATTGCTTTGGCTATTTGGGGTCTTTAAAAACCTTTTTGGTCTAGTTCTGTGAAAAATGCCATTGGCAATTTGATAGACATTGCATTGAATCTGTAATTTCCTTGGGTAGTATAGTCATTTTGACAATATTGATTGTCAAGAAATAGTACATTTCAAACCAAGAAACAGTACATCTTTTCATCTCTTTGTATCATCTTTGATTTCTTAAGACTATGTAGGATGCCTTATGAGAGACATAATCATATTTTCTTAGCTTAGGGCTAACTAGTTTAATGCCTCAGTCTCCCTTGTTATCAGAAGCCAGTTCTGTCTTGGCCAAATATTTGATAAATTGGTGTCACATCCCAGAAAGCTCTGACAAATATTTATTTATAGAAAAAGAACGCACCATTTTTTTTGGAGCATACCTCATAGTATGTGGGATCTTTGTTCCCCTACCAGGAATCAAACCTGCACTCCCAGCAATGGAAGTATGGAGTCTTAACCACCAGACCACTAGAGTAGCTCCTTATAAAGAAAATACAGAAGCTTAAAACTGTTGATAACAATCATCCTCAACCAGGTTAATTTGTGGCTGAACCCTACTTCAAGAAAACTGGCCATCTTGTAGAAACAGAAGCAATATGTGTTAAATTGTGAAGTTTGGACCATTGGTCCATTCTTCATCCCTATAGGAGCCATTTGAAAATAGTTCTGGAAATCTAAGTTTAAAAAAAAGTAAAGCAAAGGAATTAATATCCTATTAAGATATCTGCCTGCAATACAGGAGACATATATTCAGTCCTTGGGTCAGGAAAATTCCCTGGAGGAAATGGCAACCCATTACAGTATTTTTGTCTGGGAAATCCCATGGACAGAGAAGCCTGGTGAGGTGCAGTCTATAGACTTGCAAAGAGTTGAAACAACTGAGTGACTGGGCATGCACACACATGGAAAATATGCTGAATCTCACAAATAAGACTAAGGCACAAGTAAGGCAACAAATGAGGCACAAAGACCACATACCATATGATTCTATTTACATAAAATTAAAACATAAAGCAAAACTATTTGGTCTAGGTAGAATTGTATATAGTGGATAATCTTTGAGCAGCAAGTCCAAACTGGGAAGGGAGAATATATGAACTTTGGGCTCCTGAAAATGTTATATGGGTGTGTACAGTTTATTAAAAATGTGTCAAGTCATATACTTGTGATAAGTGCATTTATCTGTAAGTCTACTGTAGTTCAATTAACTAAGATAAATTCAAAAAGATAAAAGAATGAATTAAATAAGCTTCATTTTTTTGGATTAAAGTTGTATAGCTGCAAAGTAAGAGAGAGTTATTTTGCTAACATTTATGGATTTATCCATTTTTATTTCATAGGGTATAGTGATCTAATGTTTAGCATTGACTAGCATGGAAAGGTAGTCAGAATTCACTGCAGAACATTTTCAAGGAATGCCTTTGATAGTCTGTGTTGTAATGTACAGGATAAACCCTAGTAAAGTCCTTTGAAGGCTACTAAATGTTGGGCTCACTGCTGGAACACTTAACTCCTTTGACCTTTACTGAAGTCATGCCAGGAGCTCTACAGAGTACTGTGTTGTTTCCTGAAACACACTGTCACATGGGACTAGAAATTCAATCAGAAATCTGACCATAGGGTCTGGTATGGCTTAATTAAACTAGAAAAAAATAATTAAAATTCTTACTTTTTGATGCTGGTTAAATATCTATGTAAGATGTAAAAACTAAAAGTCAAAATATTCAAAATATGTTTTCTAATTCTTTTTGTTCTTGAAGCAAAGAGTTTCAAGTTATATAAAATTCTAGATATTAACTTGGCCATTGAACCTATGGCCAAGTTAATACATAGGTAGCTATGTATTAACATTTAACAATTTTTAGGCATTTTCTACACCTAATGTATTTTTAGAATATCATATATATTTGTTCAAGGGAAAATATTCTGAAACTTGAGCAATATAATTGGCCTCAATATATCAGAATCTAAATCCTTTAGCTTCTCAAGTTTAATGTGCTTTTAAATATAATTTAAAATGTATGCTTGATGTCACCTTAGGACAATTAAAACTCATTTTTCTTCAACTTGGACAGGTCAGTTTTACAGATGTGTGTGACTCTTTGTGACCCCATGGACTGCAGATTGCTAGGCTTCTGTGTCCTTCACCATCTCCCAGAGCTTGCTCAAACTCATGTCCATAGAGTCGGTGATGCCATCCAACCATCTCATCCTCTGTTGNCTTGGACAGGTCAGTTTTACAGATGTGTGTGACTCTTTGTGACCCCATGGACTGCAGATTGCTAGGCTTCTGTGTCCTTCACCATCTCCCAGAGCTTGCTCAAACTCATGTCCATAGAGTCGGTGATGCCATCCAACCATCTCATCCTCTGTTGTCCTCTCCTCCTCCTGCCTTCAATCTTTCCCAGCATCAGGGTCTTTTCAGATGGCCAAAGTATTGACCTTTTATATATCAGACGTGTGTGTTTGTGGTTAGTTGCTCAGTCATGTCTGACTCTTTGTGACCCCCATGGACTACCCCATGTAGCCCACCAGGATCCTCTGTCCATGGGATTCTCCAGGCAAGAATCCTGGAGAGGGTTGTCATGCCCTCTTGTAGGGTATCTTCCAGACCCTGGAACTTATCCGGTGTCTCTTATGTCTCTTGCATTAATAGGCAGATTATTTACCACTAGTGCCACCTGGGAAGCTCTATATATCAGGCAGTAAGTGAAATCCTTTATATAATTTAATCTACTTGTTACTCACGTAACTCTAGCAATAACTGAGGCTTACTAAGATCATGTATTTTATCCAAGGTAATGCTACTGGTAAAAATCAGAATGGAGATCAAAAGTCAGGCAGTTTAAATCCAGAGCACTTGTTTTTAACCAAAAGTGGCAGTGAGTATTGCTCCTAACTGTAGCACACAGTTGACCCTTGGACAATGCAGGTTTGAAATGCACCAGTTCACTCATATGCCAATTTTTTTTTTTTCCCCACAAATGTGCAACTGGCTCTCTGAATTCACAGGTTTCAGAATCTGCAGATAAGCCACTGCAAATTGAAGTTTCTGGGGGTTCCTTAATCCTTGCACGCTGAACTGTGCATTTGAAGGATACACGATGGGATTTGAGCATCCATGGATTTTGGTATCCATGACAGGTGCTGGGACCAGTCCACTATGGATACTCAGGGACAACAGTGCATGTGTTTCTGTTGTAATATAATATACAGGCAGTATAATACAATAAATAACATTGCATATGCACATTGACACAAATGCATATGTGTATATATTTTGTATTATACATTCATCTGTGTGTTATACATTATATACAATGTCTACCTTTTTCCCAGTAATAGAGAATCTTTTCATGTTTGATTTTATTTCAGGCCATAGATGATACATCAAAATATACAGAGATTGTTACAGACTTCTTTATCAGATTAATAAAATTAAATAAAGTAAAAATGAAACTATGCATGACAAGTAGACACTTCTCGGTCACTTGAAAATGTAAAAAAGTGAAAACCAAAAACAAAACAAAAAGAATATTATTCTCCATAATTCTGTGGACAAATTATTCATCAGTTGAGTCACATTTTAGAAATCAAGACATTTAGAACACAGTATATCTCCAGCAGGGACTACTGAAATGTTCTCATCAGAGTTAAAATCTAAAATACAAATAATCGTCTCTAAATTTAAAAATAAAAACAAACATTTAACTTAAGATAGAATGGAAACAGCAGGACAAACTAGAGCAACTGGAAGAAGAATTTAATAAAGATCAAGGAGAAAATTATTAACTGTAAATCAAAATACATCGAAATGATTCATTATTTAGAGAGACTAGGCTATGAAGCAAAAAAAAAAAGGGGGGGGAGAAAAGATAGAAAATTAAGTCAATCTAGATTCAATCTATATTCATTAAAAATCTCTAGAGAGATTTTTAAAATATCTGAAAGTAACATGCAATAAAATTAATAATAACAATAAAATGAATTGCTTCCAGAAAAATATAAATTTACATATGTTTTAAAGTGCTAAAAGCTTAGGCTATCTAGTATTTCCCCTAGTTTTAAAAGTATCCTAGAGTTTATAAGTAATGCAGTGTATAAAAAAAAGATAGGTAAGTATTGAAAAATGTATAAAATTATATCATGCATGTATGATTGTCTATTAGGATAATTTAAACAAATAAATTGAAAATTTGTCCAATTCAATAAGAGGATTCTATAGAAGTCTAGTTAAAATACTAAATATTCAGATGGGCGTGGAATAGAGGATGGCCTGGGACTTTTACATAACCACAAAAATGGTTCTATCTATCAGAGCTCCCATAGAGTTAGTCTAGTTACCAAATATGGATGATATTCTATTCTGTGGGTCAGAATTAAATGACACCTTGATCCACTTGAGCCATTGAATGCTCCCTCTTGTACAATTACACCCAGGTCTGCAGAACGAACCAGACCATTTTTATTGTGAATGTTAATGAGAAAATATTTTTCTTCATGTTGTTTATTCTTTGCATTAAGTGTAAAGATGATGTAATACTTTAATAAAAGTAATAAAATCAGTTCAGTTCAGTCGCTTAGTCATGTCTGACCTTTGCAACCCTATAGACTGCAGCATGCCAGGCTTCCTTTCCATCACCAACTCCTTGAGCTTACTCAAACTCATGTCCATTGAGTAGGTGATGCCATCCAGCCGTTTCAGCCTCTGATGTCCCCTTCTCTTCAGCCTTCAATCTTTCCCAGCATCAGGGTCTTTTTCCAATGAGTCAGTTGTTCACATCAGGTGGCTGACATATTGAAGTTTCAGCTTCAACATCAGTCCTTCCAATGAGTATTTAGGACTTATTTCCTTTAGGATTGACTGGTTCAGTCTCCTTGCAGTCCAAGGGACTCACAAGAGTCTTCTCCAACACCACAGTTCAAAAGCATTAATTCTTTGGCACTCAGCTTTCTTTATAGTACAACTCTCACATACATACATGACTACTGGAAAAACCATCAGTTCAGTTCAGTTCAGTTGCTCAGTCGTGTCCGACTCTTTGCAGCCCCATGAATCGCAGCACGCCA
>SJYX01017526.1:358346-381662 GCA_006410675.1 Oreotragus oreotragus | reverse complement strand
ATATATATTATGAATATTATATGAATATATAATCATATGTATTATTCATAATTCATATACCTATTGAACAACAATTTGTTGTTGTGTTAGTCACTCAGTTATGTCCAGCTGTTTGCACCACCATGGACTGTAGCCCACCAGACTCTTCTGTCCATGGGATTCTGTGAAATTATATTATTTCACAGGGAATTATATTATTAATACTTATATATATATTATATTATTATTCCACAGGGAATGAATCTCCAATTGCTTTACCCTGGGTGGGTGGGCATGTATCTCCTGTTTCACTACCCTGTGTAAACCAGACAGCTAGTGGGAAGCTGCTGTATAAGGCAGGGAGCTGAACTTGGTGCTCTGTGACGACCTAGAGGGCTGGGATGGGGGGAGGTGGGAGGGAGGCTCAAGAGGGAGAGGATATTTGTATACTGATTCATATTGTTGTATGGCAGAAACTAACACAACATTGTGAAGAAATTATACTCCAGTTAAAAAATAAACTTAAAAAAGGGAGACGAAGTCACTTCTTCCCGGCTTATAATGAGGTAGAGACTTGGTACAGAGTTAATGCTCTAAGATGCAAGTGGCTCCCTCTCGGTTCTTCAGTGGCCCGTCACAAGTGCATGTAGAGGCTGCGTGAGTCTGTGTTCTCCTCAAATGTCTCCTTGCAAGAGTGGGTACTACACCCCAAGTTCTCTTACTTATGATTTTAGCTTTTTTTCTTTGTTTTTTTCCAAAGGAAGTATTTTCCAACATACACAACAGAAAAGTGAACATATAGTAAACCTTTGCACCCATCACTAGTTTCAACAGTCAACAACAACTATGTCTCTTATGTCACCAAACTCCCCCCATAATTTTTTTTCTTGGAATATTTTAAAGCAAATTTCATCCATCCTATCATTTCAACTATAAACATTCCAGCGCATATAACAGAAAAAACATTAAAGAGCATAACCACAATTTTTTTATTACACCCCCGAAATGGAGTATTCTTCATTAATATAATCTAATACCCAGTCCATATTTGTTTTCTCCCCAGTGATCTCAACAATGTCTTTATACTATTGATTTGATTGAATCAGGATTCCCCAAAAGTTCACATTACATTTGATTATAAGGTCTCCTAGACATTTTCACACCAATCTGCTGTTCTGTTTTCAGTGGAAATGCTAGAAAAATGAGGAAGTTCTTACTTCCTGAAAATCTCCCAGCCTACTTCCTGAACCCATTCCAAGTAAACAAAAATTATCATCTCCTTTTTTGGGTGTTTTTAAATGACAAAAAAGAATTCACCCCAAAAAAAGGATTCAGCAGCTTTGAGATAAGTGGTTTCCTCAAACAACTTTCAAACCCCAACAATCATCCCAGTGAAGCAGAAAGGCAGGCTATACTTTAGTGCTGCTGTTGGAGGGACTTTTTTCTTTGCAGAAAGACTTTTTATGCCCTCCCACCTGCTTTTCGAAATCCACTAACCACAAAATTTACTCCATCCACTTTTTTTCTCTCTCCCTTCCACACTCCCTCTCTCTTTTTAGCAGCAACATACAAGCCGGCCATATTAGAGAGATGGAAATAAAGCTTCCTTAATGTTGTATGTGTCTTTGAAGTACATCTGTGCATTTTTTTTTTAGCATCTAGCCATTCCTCCCTCGTAGCCCTCGGCCCCTCAAATCACCCTCTCCCCTATCCCACCCGACTAACATCTCAGTCTGAAAATGCACAGAAATGCCTGGCTACCTCGCCCTGCCTTCAGTCTCACGGGGCTCAGTCTCTTTTTCTCTTTGGGTAAGTTAGACTGCACATCTGCATGCTCCTGAGGGGTCCAGAAGTGCAGCTGCAGCAGGAGGAGGATGGGGGCCGGGGGCAGGAAAGAAGACATGGCTCGTGCTTCCCTTGGTGTCCTTGGGGAGAGAGATGCTGGGACTGGGGGGCTGCATAATGCTGGGGTGATCTGGCCCCAGAAACGCTGGGTCAGGGGATCTGAGTGTTCCCTGGAGGTGCCAAGAGAAGTGATTTTTCTGTGGATTTCCCTGAAATGGACCTATGTGGGGGTGGGGGCAGAGGGTAGGTTGATCTGCAGAGCCTCTTCATAGATTTTTGCTTTCACCTCCTACAGATGATCTGGGACTTAATGTCTGTGACTCTTCAGAATCTGGCGGATTTAGGGTATTGAAAAGAGTATTCGGTGGTGGAGTAGGGGGCAGAAAGTTGAGTCTGGGTCTGGCTTCCTGGAAATCTGTACCACTGATTTGTTGCTGTGTGTGGGGGCGTAGGTGGGAAGCAGGCTTGAGGAATGATCTCTGCATTGGGATGAGAACTGCTGAAGCAGGCACTGATGAAGAAGCTCTCTGGCTTGGGCCAGATGGAGTGGAGGAGGGGTCAGGTGAAGGGATCAGGAGAAAAAAAAAAAGCAACTCATGGACTGAGGGTGGTTGTGGCCCTTTAGATCATCTCTCCAAACTGCCCAGCACCGCCCCTACCACCCTTGGAGACTGTCAAGAGATCCAAATGCTACTTTCATACCTGGACACTCATGGACTTCCTGGTGGGTAGGTGGGCGAGGGAGTTGCTTGCAAACCTGCTTTCTAGGTAGTTTCACTTTTGCTCTTAAACTTACTCATTGAGAGCATGGCAATTAAGGATCCAGTCCAAGGGCTGTCAGTGGGAATATTCCCTATCACAAAGTCTCTCTCTCGCTCCCTCTCTTTAACCCTCTTTCTCTCTCCTTCTCTGACATGCTGTGCTGGCTATTGGTGGCGCTAGTGGTAAAGAACCTGCCTGCCAATGCAGGAGACATAAGAGATGCAAATTCAACCCCTGGGTGGGGAAGATCCCCTGGAGGAGGGCATGGCAACCCACTCCAGTATTCTTGCCTGGAGAATCCCATGGACAGAGGAAGCTGGCAGGCTACAGTCCATGGGGGTCACAAAGAGTTGGACATGACTGAAGTGACTTAGCATACATGCTGGCTATTGGGCTGGAGTGCTAAACAGAGACAGCACAGGGCCCCTGGCAGCCTGCATGATGAGGCAAATGAGCTTTGCTGGATTATTGGAGGTATTAACAGTGTTACAGAAGCTAAGGTGGTAGAAAGAGCATGAGCCTTGGATTCCATCTGGGTTTAAAGCCACCTTTGTCATTTACTTCATACTATTGCCAAGTTACTCACCTCTTTCCTGGGTGAACCGAAGAATATCTACTGCCTGGGTTTTTTTGAGTCTGGCACACAGCAGATGCTCAATGATAGTTAACATTTATGAATACTTTTCACTTGCCCAAGCACTGCGTATCTTGTTTAGTCCTGAGGCAATTGGTAATCATGTGGGGTAGATATGCTGTGATTCTCACGTTGCTGCTGCTGCTGCTGCTGAGTCGTTTCAGTCATGTCCGATCCTGTGCGACCCCATAGACGGCAGCCCACCAGGCTCCCCCATCCCTGGGATTCTCCAGGCAAGAACACTGGAGTGGATTGCCATTTCCTTCTCCAATGAATGAAAGTGAAAAGTGAACGTGAAGTCGCTCAGTTGTGCCCGACTCTTCGCGACCTCAAGGACTGCAGCCTGCCAGGCTCCTCTGTCCATGGGATTTTCCAGGCAAGAGTACTGGAGTGGGTGCCATTGCCTTCTCCGTGATCCTCATGTTACAGATAAGGAAACAGGCACAGATAAGTAACTTGCCCAATAGGGTCACAGGAATAGTTTAAAGGGAGTTGAGATTTGAACCCTTGGTTATCTGACTTCAGCCCATTCTCAACCACTGAACTCTACTGCCTCCCAGTGTTTGAGAAATGGTACTGCTATGCTAAAAATGGGCTTCTCTGTTAGCTCAGCTGGTAAAGAATCAGCCTGGAACGCGCTAGGCCCGGGTTTGATCCCTGGGTCAGGAAGATCCCGTGGAGAACAGATAGGCTATCCACTCCAGTATTCTCAGGCTACCCTGGTGGCTCAGATGGTAAAGAGTCCGCCTGCAATGCAGGAGACCTGATTTCGATCCGTGGGTTGGGAAGATCCCCTGGAGGAGGAAATGGCAACCTACTCCAATATTCTTGCCTGGAAAATCCAATGGACAGAGCCTGGTGGGCTACAGTCCATGGGGTTGCAAAGAGTCAGACACAACTGAGCAACTAAGCACAGCACATGCTAACAATAATTTGGATTAAAGAATCTTAAATATGGGCAAAAAGAGGGGAGCTGGGTGAGTGACCAGTGTATAAGGAGATGGGGAAGCAGGACAGGCGATCTCTTCCAAGAGTTAGAGAGAGCTTCCTGTGGGAGGGAGAGCCTTCCCTAAGTGAAGAAAGGGAGGGTGTTCGGGGGACCAGAACCAGGGTGTGGCTCAGGGGAAGATGGAGTCTAGGGTGAAGAAGTCAGGGTGTGGAGGCTGTGATGTGGTGGTGAGAGGAGACTAAAGCTTCTGCACACCTGGATGGGGGGAGGATGCAAGAGTGAGGACCTTGAACTTGAACTTGGCTGGTGCTGTGATGAGGCATGCTCTGGCACTCCAAGGGCAAGGAGTCAGGTGGACAAGGAAACTTTGATGGCTGTAGCAGCAACAGTCCCTGAGATGGAGGGATGCCACAAGTGATAAGGGTGGGGCTCTGACAGGGGCTGGACTTGTGAGGATGACTATAAGCTGACAAAGGGGCAGGGGACAGCTGGTCAACCTGCTGTACACACGGCAGAAGCACGTGAGACTAGTTCTCAGAAGCAATCCGATTGATTGATCTTTCCTAGAGCTTTTCTCAAGACCCTCGGCTCCGTAGTCACTGGACTGGTTGCCAAAGTCTGGATTATATTGTTGTTTAGTCACTAAATCGTGTCTGGCTCTTTTGTGGACACTGTAGCCCGCCAGTCTCCTCTGTCCGTGAGATTCTCCCAGGCAGGAATACTGGAGTGGGGTGCCATTTCCTTCTCCAGTGGATGTTCTCGACCCAGGGATCAAACCTGTGCTTGGCAGGTGGATTCTTCACCACTGAGCCACCTGGGAAGCCCCTGGGTCATATTAGGTGAGGCCTAGAAAGTGGAGTCTGGTCCTCACTCAAGCCCACTGTACATGAACACACAGGGGAAAAGGCCTTCCCTTCCCCCGACAGACTTTTATTGAGTGTCCACTGTGTGCCATTCACTGTTCTAAGTCCAGGGATGCCAAGATGGATAAGAATCAGCTCCCCAGAGTCTCTTGAGGGATTTGGCAACATAAATAAGAATGCCAGGCCACACGTGCTATAAAGCAACAGCACTGGTGACAGTAACAGCAGCTAACCTTTGGTGAGGCTGACCATGTACCAGGCACTGCCATGAGCGTTATGTTTTGGTATTTAATCCTCACAACAGCCCTAGGAGGTGGGGCCTATTGTTGTCTCCCATTTTACAGATGAGAAAGCTGAGGTGTTGGGAGGTGAACCATCTTGCCTGAGATCAGAGCAGGGTACGAGAGCACTGGCCTTGGCCATGATATGCTCTGCCTCCGGGTCTGGAAGGCTGGGGAGAAGGTTCAGGCACTGGGGAAGTGATGCCTTGTTAGCTGGGGTCTGCAGGATAAGCAGGAGGGCTCAGGTGCAGCAGGGTAAATGAGCGTCCCAATCTGGAGCAAAAACTCATGCAAAGGCATGGAGGAGTGGAAGAAGGCGGGGTTTTCAGAAAAGTAAGAACTCTGGAGAAGGGAACGGCAACCCTCTCCAACATTCTTGCCTGGAGCACCCCGTGGACAGAGGAGCCCGGGAGGCTACAGTCCATGGGGTCGCGAGAATTGGACGTAACTTAGCGACTAAACCACCACAAGAACCCTGGAGTCACTGGAGTGGAGGAAGCGTGGAGGGTTGGGAGCCGGAAATGAGGTTGGGATGCTGGCTGGCTCCACATGGTAAAGGGCTTGGAAGCCCAGGAGCCTGGCCGAGGTCCTGAAAGTACCAGGGAGCCCCGGTGGTTGGTGGTGAGGGGTGATGAGGACAAGGCTCTCATGGCTGATGGGAGTGGCCTGGCCTGGGAGGGGAGCCCTTAGGTGACGGGTCTAAATGGTGAGGCAGCCCAGAAGGTGCACTGCATGTCACAGTCGCCTGCGAGTCAAGGGCGGAAGGAGGCCATGTGCTCCAGAAGGCTGGGTGGGAGGTAATTTCTCTGCTTAGACAAGCCTTTCTTTTTTTTTTAACCAAGAAAAAAATAATCTACCTCATAGACTGGAATGAGGCATGAGGAGAATTAACTTCTAGTCTCTGTAGGAAAGTATTTGACGGGTAATGAGCAAATGTTCATGATCTCTGCAGGATGGGCCATTGTATGACATTGGGGCCCATGGTGCCCAATTGAGAGGGTTAGGCCCTGTTGTCCTCCGTTTCCTCATTGCAATTAACAAAAGGAAAGAGAAAAGGATGAATTGAGAGAGCAGCATCGACGCATGTACAACTACTTATCTCAGCTGGCCTCGGCCTGCAGTCCCTTGGAGGGAGGCTGGGCTCCCAGGCACAGAGCAAGGCCGGGCTGTGGTGGTGAGTGCACCAGATCCTGGCCATTAGACCAGCAGTCAGTGACAAGGGGCCTGGCCCTTTGGCTTTGCAGAAAAAAATTTCCACAAAGACAGAAAGTAGTGAAGCAAGTAGTTATCAAGAGGAAAAGAGAGTACAGGACGTGTGCATAGACACACGTGCAAATTCAGAGGGAAAGTCCTTGAACTGCGCTCCCGTGGCAGTTAAAATCACTTATATGGGGCATTTCTTCCTGTTTTCCTTTGGCCAATCATTTTGATTTGCCTGATTCACAGTTTATATTTATATCTCAGGATCCTTCCATGTGTACAAGAGGTCTCTTAGCCAAGATGAATTCTACCACAAAGGCCTGTGGGTGGAGGCCATCAGGGACATCAATTCCCCTTTAACCTCCAAGGAGCTTTTCTGTGCACATGTGGTTGGGGAGGCCTCCTGACTTCAAGAATGAGAAGTACGTTGTCTAGGCAGGGCCCAGCCTCCTCCCTTAACTGTCTTGCTCTTACAATATATTAGGGCTTCCCTAGTGGCTCAGACAGTAAAGAAGCTGCCTACAATGCAGGAGACCCAGGTTGGATCCCTGGGTTGAGAAGACCCCCTCCTGGCTACCCACTCCAGTATTCTTGCCTAGAGAACTCCATGAACTGAGGAATCTTGTGGGTGACAGTATTCTATCATTTTTATTATTGTAATTATTGAACAACAGCATTAATTATAATCCACTCATATAATTATTAATATATATTATGAATATTATATGAATATATAATCATATGTATTATTCATAATTCATATACCTATTGAACAACAATTTGTTGTTGTGTTAGTCACTCAGTTATGTCCAGCTGTTTGCACCACCATGGACTGTAGCCCACCAGACTCTTCTGTCCATGGGATTCTGTGAAATTATATTATTTCACAGGGAATTATATTATTAATACTTATATATATATTATATTATTATTCCACAGGGAATGAATCTCCAATTGCTTTACCCTGGGTGGGTGGGCATGTATCTCCTGTTTCACTACCCTGTGTAAACCAGACAGCTAGTGGGAAGCTGCTGTATAAGGCAGGGAGCTGAACTTGGTGCTCTGTGACGACCTAGAGGGCTGGGATGGGGGGAGGTGGGAGGGAGGCTCAAGAGGGAGAGGATATTTGTATACTGATTCATATTGTTGTATGGCAGAAACTAACACAACATTGTGAAGAAATTATACTCCAGTTAAAAAATAAACTTAAAAAAGGGAGACGAAGTCACTTCTTCCCGGCTTATAATGAGGTAGAGACTTGGTACAGAGTTAATCTCTAAGATGCAAGTGGCTCCCTCTCGGTTCTTCAGTGGCCCGTCACAAGTGCATGTAGAGGCTGTGTGAGTCTGTGTTCTCCTCAAATGTCTCCTTGCAAGAGTGAGTACTACACCCCAAGTTCTCTTACTTATGATTTTAGCTTTTTTTCTTTGTTTTTTTCCAAAGGAAGTATTTTCCAACATACACAACAGAAAAGTGAACATATAGTAAACCTTTGCACCCATCACTAGTTTCAACAGTCAACAACAACTATGTCTCTTATGTCACCGAACTCCCCCCATAATTTTTTTTCTTGGAATATTTTAAAGCAAATTTCATCCATCCTATCATTTCAACTATAAACATTCCAGCGCATATAACAGAAAAAACTTTAAAGAGCATAACCACAATTTTTTTATTACACCCCCGAAATGGAGTATTCTTCATTAATATAATCTAATACCCAGTCCATATTTGTTTTCTCCCCAGTGATCTCAACAATGTCTTTATACTATTGATTTGATTGAATCAGGATTCCCCAAAAGTTCACATTACATTTGATTATAAGGTCTCCTAGACATTTTCACACCAATCTGCTGTTCTGTTTTCAGTGGAAATGCTAGAAAAATGAGGAAGTTCTTACTTCCTGAAAATCTCCCAGCCTACTTCCTGAACCCATTCCAAGTAAACAAAAATTATCATCTCCTTTTTTGGGTGTTTTTAAATGACAAAAAAGAATTCACCCCAAAAAAAGGATTCAGCAGCTTTGAGATAAGTGGTTTCCTCAAACAACTTTCAAACCCCAACAATCATCCCAGTGAAGCAGAAAGGCAGGCTATACTTTAGTGCTGCTGTTGGAGGGACTTTTTTCTTTGCAGAAAGACTTTTTATGCCCTCCCACCTGCTTTTCGAAATCCACTAACCACAAAATTTACTCCATCCACTTTTTTTCTCTCTCCCTTCCACACTCCCTCTCTCTTTTTAGCAGCAACATACAAGCCGGCCATATTAGAGAGATGGAAATAAAGCTTCCTTAATGTTGTATGTGTCTTTGAAGTACATCTGTGCATTTTTTTTTTAGCATCTAGCCATTCCTCCCTCGTAGCCCTCGGCCCCTCAAATCACCCTCTCCCCTATCCCACCCGACTAACATCTCAGTCTGAAAATGCACAGAAATGCCTGGCTACCTCGCCCTGCCTTCAGTCTCACGGGGCTCAGTCTCTTTTTCTCTTTGGGTAAGTTAGACTGCACATCTGCATGCTCCTGAGGGGTCCAGAAGTGCAGCTGCAGCAGGAGGAGGATGGGGGCCGGGGGCAGGAAAGAAGACATGGCTCGTGCTTCCCTTGGTGTCCTTGGGGAGAGAGATGCTGGGACTGGGGGGCTGCATAATGCTGGGGTGATCTGGCCCCAGAAACGCTGGGTCAGGGGATCTGAGTGTTCCCTGGAGGTGCCAAGAGAAGTGATTTTTCTGTGGATTTCCCTGAAATGGACCTATGTGGGGGTGGGGGCAGAGGGTAGGTTGATCTGCAGAGCCTCTTCATAGATTTTTGCTTTCACCTCCTACAGATGATCTGGGACTTAATGTCTGTGACTCTTCAGAATCTGGCGGATTTAGGGTATTGAAAAGAGTATTCGGTGGTGGAGTAGGGGGCAGAAAGTTGAGTCTGGGTCTGGCTTCCTGGAAATCTGTACCACTGATTTGTTGCTGTGTGTGGGGGCGTAGGTGGGAAGCAGGCTTGAGGAATGATCTCTGCATTGGGATGAGAACTGCTGAAGCAGGCACTGATGAAGAAGCTCTCTGGCTTGGGCCAGATGGAGTGGAGGAGGGGTCAGGTGAAGGGATCAGGAGAAAAAAAAAAAGCAACTCATGGACTGAGGGTGGTTGTGGCCCTTTAGATCATCTCTCCAAACTGCCCAGCACCGCCCCTACCACCCTTGGAGACTGTCAAGAGATCCAAATGCTACTTTCATACCTGGACACTCATGGACTTCCTGGTGGGTAGGTGGGCGAGGGAGTTGCTTGCAAACCTGCTTTCTAGGTAGTTTCACTTTTGCTCTTAAACTTACTCATTGAGAGCATGGCAATTAAGGATCCAGTCCAAGGGCTGTCAGTGGGAATATTCCCTATCACAAAGTCTCTCTCTCGCTCCCTCTCTTTAACCCTCTTTCTCTCTCCTTCTCTGACATGCTGTGCTGGCTATTGGTGGCGCTAGTGGTAAAGAACCTGCCTGCCAATGCAGGAGACATAAGAGATGCAAATTCAACCCCTGGGTGGGGAAGATCCCCTGGAGGAGGGCATGGCAACCCACTCCAGTATTCTTGCCTGGAGAATCCCATGGACAGAGGAAGCTGGCAGGCTACAGTCCATGGGGGTCACAAAGAGTTGGACATGACTGAAGTGACTTAGCATACATGCTGGCTATTGGGCTGGAGTGCTAAACAGAGACAGCACAGGGCCCCTGGCAGCCTGCATGATGAGGCAAATGAGCTTTGCTGGATTATTGGAGGTATTAACAGTGTTACAGAAGCTAAGGTGGTAGAAAGAGCATGAGCCTTGGATTCCATCTGGGTTTAAAGCCACCTTTGTCATTTACTTCATACTATTGCCAAGTTACTCACCTCTTTCCTGGGTGAACCGAAGAATATCTACTGCCTGGGTTTTTTTGAGTCTGGCACACAGCAGATGCTCAATGATAGTTAACATTTATGAATACTTTTCACTTGCCCAAGCACTGCGTATCTTGTTTAGTCCTGAGGCAATTGGTAATCATGTGGGGTAGATATGCTGTGATTCTCACGTTGCTGCTGCTGCTGCTGCTGAGTCGTTTCAGTCATGTCCGATCCTGTGCGACCCCATAGACGGCAGCCCACCAGGCTCCCCCATCCCTGGGATTCTCCAGGCAAGAACACTGGAGTGGATTGCCATTTCCTTCTCCAATGAATGAAAGTGAAAAGTGAACGTGAAGTCGCTCAGTTGTGCCCGACTCTTCGCGACCTCAAGGACTGCAGCCTGCCAGGCTCCTCTGTCCATGGGATTTTCCAGGCAAGAGTACTGGAGTGGGTGCCATTGCCTTCTCCGTGATCCTCATGTTACAGATAAGGAAACAGGCACAGATAAGTAACTTGCCCAATAGGGTCACAGGAATAGTTTAAAGGGAGTTGAGATTTGAACCCTTGGTTATCTGACTTCAGCCCATTCTCAACCACTGAACTCTACTGCCCCCCAGTGTTTGAGAAATGGTACTGCTATGCTAAAAATGGGCTTCTCTGTTAGCTCAGCTGGTAAAGAATCAGCCTGGAACGCGCTAGGCCCGGGTTTGATCCCTGGGTCAGGAAGATCCTGTGGAGAACAGATAGGCTATCCACTCCAGTATTCTCAGGCTACCCTGGTGGCTCAGATGGTAAAGAGTCCGCCTGCAATGCAGGAGACCTGAGTTCGATCCGTGGGTTGGGAAGATCCCCTGGAGGAGGAAATGGCAACCTACTCCAATATTCTTGCCTGGAAAATCCAATGGACAGAGCCTGGTGGGCTACAGTCCATGGGGTTGCAAAGAGTCAGACACAACTGAGCAACTAAGCACAGCACATGCTAACAATAATTTGGATTAAAGAATCTTAAATATGGGCAAAAAGAGGGGAGCTGGGTGAGTGACCAGTGTATAAGGAGATGGGGAAGCAGGACAGGCGATCTCTTCCAAGAGTTAGAGAGAGCTTCCTGTGGGAGGGAGAGCCTTCCCTAAGTGAAGAAAGGGAGGGTGTTCGGGGGACCAGAACCAGGGTGTGGCTCAGGGGAAGATGGAGTCTAGGGTGAAGAAGTCAGGGTGTGGAGGCTGTGATGTGGTGGTGAGAGGAGACTAAAGCTTCTGCACACCTGGATGGGGGGAGGATGCAAGAGTGAGGACCTTGAACTTGAACTTGGCTGGTGCTGTGATGAGGCATGCTCTGGCACTCCAAGGGCAAGGAGTCAGGTGGACAAGGAAACTTTGATGGCTGTAGCAGCAACAGTCCCTGAGATGGAGGGATGCCACAAGTGATAAGGGTGGGGCTCTGACAGGGGCTGGACTTGTGAGGATGACTATAAGCTGACAAAGGGGCAGGGGACAGCTGGTCAACCTGCTGTACACACGGCAGAAGCACGTGAGACTAGTTCTCAGAAGCAATCCGATTGATTGATCTTTCCTAGAGCTTTTCTCAAGACCCTCGGCTCCGTAGTCACTGGACTGGTTGCCAAAGTCTGGATTATATTGTTGTTTAGTCACTAAATCGTGTCTGGCTCTTTTGTGGACACTGTAGCCCGCCAGTCTCCTCTGTCCGTGAGATTCTCCCAGGCAGGAATACTGGAGTGGGGTGCCATTTCCTTCTCCAGTGGATGTTCTCGACCCAGGGATCAAACCTGTGCTTGGCAGGTGGATTCTTCACCACTGAGCCACCTGGGAAGCCCCTGGGTCATATTAGGTGAGGCCTAGAAAGTGGAGTCTGGTCCTCACTCAAGCCCACTGTACATGAACACACAGGGGAAAAGGCCTTCCCTTCCCCCGACAGACTTTTATTGAGTGTCCACTGTGTGCTATTCACTGTTCTAAGTCCAGGGATGCCAAGATGGATAAGAATCAGCTCCCCAGAGTCTCTTGAGGGATTTGGCAACATAAATAAGAATGCCAGGTCACACGTGCTATAAAGCAACAGCACTGGTGACAGTAACAGCAGCTAACCTTTGGTGAGGCTGACCATGTACCAGGCACTGCCATGAGCGTTATGTTTTGGTATTTAATCCTCACAACAGCCCTAGGAGGTGGGGCCTATTGTTGTCTCCCATTTTACAGATGAGAAAGCTGAGGTGTTGGGAGGTGAACCATCTTGCCTGAGATCAGAGCAGGGTACGAGAGCACTGGCCTTGGCCATGATATGCTCTGCCTCCGGGTCTGGAAGGCTGGGGAGAAGGTTCAGGCACTGGGGAAGTGATGCCTTGTTAGCTGGGGTCTGCAGGATAAGCAGGAGGGCTCAGGTGCAGCAGGGTAAATGAGCGTCCCAATCTGGAGCAAAAACTCATGCAAAGGCATGGAGGAGTGGAAGAAGGCGGTGTTTTCAGAAAAGTAAGAACTCTGGAGAAGGGAACGGCAACCCTCTCCAACATTCTTGCCTGGAGCACCCCGTGGACAGAGGAGCCCGGGAGGCTACAGTCCATGGGGTTGCGAGAATTGGACGTAACTTAGCGACTAAACCACCACAAGAACCCTGGAGTCACTGGAGTGGAGGAAGCGTGGAGGGTTGGGAGCCGGAAATGAGGTTGGGATGCTGGCTGGCTCCACATGGTAAAGGGCTTGGAAGCCCAGGAGCCTGGCCGAGGTCCTGAAAGTATCAGGGAGCCCCGGTGGTTGGTGGTGAGGGGTGATGAGGACAAGGCTCTCATGGCTGATGGGAGTGGGCTGGCCTGGGAGGGGAGCCCGAGGTGACGGGTCTAAATGGTGAGGCAGCCCAGAAGGTGCACTGCATGTCACAGTCGCCTGCGAGTCAGGGGCGGCAGGAGGCCATGTGCTCCAGAAGGCTGGGTGGGAGGTAATTTCTCTGCTTAGACAAGCCTTTAAAAGTGAAAAGCGAAAATGAAGTCGCTGTGTCGTGTCCAACTCCTAGCAACCCCATGGACTGCAGCCTACCAGGCTCCTGCATCCATGGGATTTTCCAGGCAAGAGTGTATTTAACATAGGTTTGCTAGGCCAGAAACAGTTCATACCACAATATATTGGGCGATTCAACACTCCAAACAAGTTATGAAAGCAGTTTCTATTTGGAGAATCAGAAGTTACCCTAGGGACATAATTTACCTTCTGAGCCACCAGGGAAGCACCTAGAGACATAACTTAAAGCAATAGTCATAGTTTAAAAGTAGCTCATCATGGTTATTGTTTGTCTTGTTGGAAATGTGTCCAATTAATGAAAAAGAGAAATTCAATTATACATTTTCAAGTGAATCTTTCAAATCACCTGTCTAGAAGTCTTAATTACCAGGTTATTTAAAAACTTCCAAATTATACTAAAACACACTTCATGTGATATTTCTGTAAAATAAGGATTCTTGAGTGTATAGGTGTCCATGAATATACCTGAAAGGCAGACACCAGCTCAGTGCTGCAGGAAACCAGGGGAACCCCACATGGAGCATGATCATCATCCACCCAGTCCCCATCCTTCCTCAGCTGAACCTTTCCACTCTGGACAGCAGTAGAGGCTGTTCTGTCTAAATCAGAATATCCCTGATGTTTTAGGAATTGGTGACATTTGAAGATGTAGCTGTTGACTTCACCCGGGAAGAGTGGAGCCTGCTAGACAAGTCCCAGAAAAACCTGTTCAGAAATGTGATGATGGAAACTATCACACACCTGGTCTCTGTAGGTGAGTCTGTCAACACAGATGCACATGCATCTGTGTCCATTGCATTCATTCATTTGCTGAACAGAGATTTAAAATAGCTTCCTTGTATCCCACGGCAACTGTTTCCTGATTCTCTGATATTCTTCATGACCACTTAAAAGGAAGATGTTTCTTTATGTGATACTTTTCATCACCACACTGAAAGGTTTTGTTGGCCAGGTTTCATCTTTGTTGCTACTCATTCTCTAGACTCAGAACAGAACTGGGGATTCAATGGATATTTTAATGCATAGGTGAAAGGATTCAATAATTTAAAAATAATTATTCTGTTCCAATCACTTCTTGAAGGCTTGAGAGCAGAGTCCTGTATATGACATAATTTTGATTCTTCCTGTAAGGTGGATCATTACTGGATCCTGTTTGACAGAAATATTCAGCCCACTTCAGAGTCTTTTGATCTTTCCCATTTGGAAAAGGCTGAGGATTCTGTGTCCTCTCTCTGAACTGGCGCATGGGCATCAGCCCTTAGACGGCCTCACTGTTATCGCTGCTGCTCTGCGTTTCCTCCTGGTCTGCTGAAGGACCTTCACTGTTCCTTCTGGTGAAGATGTTGTTGCCTGCACTGACCTTCAATTATCTCTTTATTTTCCTTAGTACCTTACCTTGGACTTCAGCATACCAAAGGATAATTAGGCCAGACTCAAAATCCACACTTTTTTTTTTAATCAAACAGGCAATCAGATCTGCAAATCAGATGTGATTTCCCAGCTGGAACAAGGAAAAGAGTTGTGGAGTAAAGCAGCAGGAGGCTTCCAAAGTCAAAGACCAGGTGAGCATCAGGGGCCTGGGCTTCATTGCAAAGAGGTTCTGGTCATTGAGTGACCAAGTCCTTGGAAGCAAAACCGAAGGTTTTGAGACATGAATGATCTATTCTAAATGAAAGTGAGGACATTGGGGCATATTCCTCACATTTTTACCATCTTGTGCACCTATGATCCCAAATCATGTGTCTTCCTGCCACTTTCTTTTCTTTAAATACTTGTGGACTTGCTGCACTTAAACTTAAACATAGTGATTCCTGTCCTGATTCTCTCATTTAATGTTTTTTCCATCACTTTCTGACACACTGTCTCTTTCCCACACTACATTTTTATATTTTAATCCTGGTTTTGTCTAATAGACAATGACTTTTAAAGTATTCTACTACCTTGGGTATTTCTTTGTTATATACACAGTTGCTCCATGTGAGTGCCAATATTTGAAACATACTCACATGGAGGACTTGGTATTTATCTATATTTCTATTTTCCTAATGCCATTCTAAAATCTATATTTTTTTCCACCTCTTTAGGCAGTGAAAGACCCCTTGGACAACAAAAAATGATACTCATGCCAAGTGTCTACAGGAAGCACATATCCCCTACCATGGCAATGGTAAGTTTCATGGGTGGGAACCCCAGTGATCCAAATTAAAGACCTGGCAGTGAGATAAGTTGGTAATTGAGAACCATTGCTTATGTGTAATTTGAGATTGAGCTCTTTCTGAAGAAAATTTGGGGTAATCTGAAATCAGTTAAGAATCAGTATGAGCTCAAAACCACAACCAGTGACTTAAGGGGAAAAAGTCAGTTATACAAACATTGCTCATCTTCAAAATTAATCTGATACCTGAGGTAGGAAACTATAAAAGCAAAAGTTTATGCCTGCAGGGGAGTAACACAACACATGTTTACATCTAACACTGGAGACATTTTAACAGGAAACTTACCAGCTGATGCTCTACGGTGAACATGCAGACAAATGAATGTCTGCGTGGTCTCAGGCAAACCAGAACAGTTTCATATCTCTTCTCCAAAGCAGGTTTCTCACTCACAAGGGAATTCTGCTGGATGTACTGATCTGAGTGATGAATTTACTCCTCGATCTTCACCTCAGTATTCAACAGTTCCCTTAAGAAGGAAACATAATGTCAGCAAACAGTGTGAAAAGTCACTTAGTCAAGGGTCATTCCTTAATGGACAGGGTCACATTCACACTAGAGGTAAATCATGTCAATGTGCTCTCTGTGGAATAGTCCTTAGTAATTACTCTAGCCCCAGCAGACACAAGAAGATTCACACTGGAGAGAAACCATTCAAATGTCAACACTGTGGCAAAGTCTTCAATCAAAGATTCTCCTTGAAAGAGCATGAGAGAACTCATACAGGAGAGAAGCCCTATAAATGTCTTCTATGTGGAAAAGCCTTTAGTGGTTGTACTAACCTCAGCAGACACAAGAGGATTCACACTGGAAAGAAACCATCTGAATGTCGACTGTGTGGAAAAATCCTCAATGGAAGATACTCATTGAAAGAACATGAGAAAGCTCACAGAGGAGAGAATGGCTATGAATGTCATCAGTGTGGAAAAGTCTTTAGTCATTGCTCTAGGCTCATACGACACAAGGTGAGTCACACTGGAGAGAAACCATTCAAATGTCAACTGAGTGGGAAGGCTTTCAATCAAAATTCCTCCTTGAAACAACATGAGAAAAGTCACACAGAAGAGAAGACATGAATGTCATGGGTGTGGGAAAGTCTTTAGTAGATGTGCCAGCCTCAAGAGACACAGTACGATTCACACTGGAGAGAAACCATTCAAATGTCAAGTGTGTGGGAAAGTCTTCAATCNGAGTGGGAAGGCTTTCAATCAAAATTCCTCCTTGAAACAACATGAGAAAAGTCACACAGAAGAGAAGACATGAATGTCATGGGTGTGGGAAAGTCTTTAGTAGATGTGCCAGCCTCAAGAGACACAGTACGATTCACACTGGAGAGAAACCATTCAAATGTCAAGTGTGTGGGAAAGTCTTCAATCGAAATTCCTCCTTGAAAGAACATGAGAGAACTCACACAGGAGAGAAGCCCTATGAGTGTCATCAGTGTGGAGGCCTGGCGTGCTGCAATTCATGGGGTCGCAAAGAGTCGGACACGACTGCGCGACTGAACTGAACTGAAAGGCAAAGAAATTCATAATCTGTTTTTGAAAGCCTCATTCTAACAAAATGTTGTCCTCAACACAGAGAAGACTAAATTCCAGTCTGGTACCAGCTTACCAGATAATAAACAAACAAAATGTGTTTATTGGTTAATCTTGGAAGTCTTTTCCAGAAATCTTGAAGTAGCAGTATTCTTGCAAATGCATCAGAATGAGACCATAGAAAGCATGTTTAAAACCTGATTAAATTGCAATTGACAAAGTAGCCTGGTCATTGCTGTGATATGTAACACTTTAATATGATATCTAGAATTGTAACTGACATTTTACCAGGACATATCAGATTTTCATGAATTTCACATACTTTCTAGGATATCTATATTAGTAACATCAACCATACAATATAACCTGAGAAGATTCATCACTCCTCCAACAATGCTTCCCATGTAATTTAACATGTCAAATGAACTCAGGTAGTTTAATATCTCCCTTTGGGGTGTCTCAGGGGCCCTCTGAAGCACCCCAAAGTTAGCTAGAAGTCAAATGACTTTAGGAAATGTTTTCAATACATATCAAACGGGTTTATAACACTCAGTCGGATTGGATCATATAAGTCACTATGAAACAATAGTTACTCACTTAGCCAAAGTTAACAAAAGATTTCAACGATAAATATAGATCACTTCAGAGATAAAGAAAATTAAAATCCATTATCAAAGGCAGTTCAACATCTCAAGAAAACTTGTATTTATGCACAAAACTCTTCTCTTGGTGTCCACTTTCCATAAAACCTTGTCATCACATTCTGTATCCATTACTTTGTTCTCCTATCCTGAAACAGCCACCTGTAAGTCAGACCTACTTCCTTCTCCCTTCATAAAACGTAATTTCATTTCTCATATCTTTTTTACTGAAAACACACATCCTGCTTTCCTTAAGCAACCAAGAACTTACCTTTATATTAGCATTCTATAGATTGGTAAAAAATAATTACCAGTGATAATTTCTAAGGAAAATTCTAGAGAACATCTCAGGATGGCATCAAACATTATTCATTAATGGTCCAAAATCTCTAGTTTCTCTCTAAGAGGAAGTCAGTGTTCAATAGTGAATGTTTCAGAATCTCATTTTGTTTGGAAATGACCTAGCTACTCAATAAACTTCTGTCACTTAGTTTAGCACACCCCTAGAAACTCAAGTTGCCCCAATCTGGAGAGACTATTTTAGAGAGACGTTCCTAAAATATAATTATTCTTAATAGTGTATCCAAAAGTTCATATTTACATTTTTTAGGAGTATCTCCCCCCCTCCGCCCCCAGAGGTTTCCTTGTTGACAAACTTGTGACAGGTATAACAATATAACAATATTTAACTTATAATATACCTCGGCACAATGAAAATATTATGCTTAATGTTAAGGACTCTTAGACATGTCTACATTAGATTAGCAAACAAACATTAATACTAGATATTTAATATTGAATATCTCCCAGTTCATGTGAATCTGATATTCATTTAGGTTAATTTCTCTTGTATTTAGAATTGTCTGATTTGTAAGTACTTATTTTTCTTTGAAGTGAAGTGAAGTCGCTCAGTTGTGTCTGACTCTTTTTGACCCCATGGACTGTAGCCTAACAGGCTCCTCTGTCCATGGATTTTCCAGGCAAGAATACTGGAGTGGGTTGTCATTTCCTTCTCCAGAGATCTTCTCGACCCAGGGATTGAACCCGGCTCTCCTGCATTGTAGGCAGACGCTTTACCATCTGAGCCACCAGGGAAATGTGACCCTCAAATATATGGCCAGCTGACTTTCAACAAGCATCCTGAAAGGATGGTCTTTTCAACAAGTGGTGGTAGAACAACTAGAGAGCCATTAAGTGAAGCAAACCAACTACCCCCAACCCTTGCTTTAAGAATTTTTATTCTTCAACTTTTCTTTCAGTTCAGTTCAGTTCATTTCAGTCACTCAGTCTTGTCCGACTCTTTGCGACCCCATGAATCGCAGCACGCCAGGCCTCCCTGTTCATCACCAACTCCCGGAGTTCACTCAGACTCATGTCCATCGAGTCTGTGATGCCATCCAGCCATCTCATCCTCAGTCATCCTCTTCTCCTCCTGCCCCAAATCCCTCCCAGCATCAGAGTCTTTTCCAATGAGTCAACCTTTGGCCACCTTTGGCATGAGGTGGCCAAAGTACTGGACTTTCAGCTTTAGCATCATGCCTTCCAAAGAAATCCCAGGGTTGATCTCCTTCAGAACGGACTGGTTGGATCTCCTTGCAGTCCAAGGGACTCTCAAGAGTCTTCTCCAACACCACAGCTCAAAAGCATCAATTCTTCGGCTCTCAGCTTTCTTCATAGTCCAACTTTCACATCCGTACATAACCAATGGAAAAACCATAGCCTTGACTAGGCGGACCTTAGTCGGCAAAGTAATGTCTCTGCTTTTGAATATACTATCCAGGTTGGTCATAACTTTTCTTCCAAGGAGTAAGCGTCTTCTAATTTCATGGCTGCAGTCACCATGTGCAGTGATTTTAGAGCCCCCCAAAATAAAGTCTGACACTGTTTCCACTGTTTCCCCATCTATTTCCCATGAAGTGGTGGGACCGGATGCCATGATCTTCGTTTTCTGAATGTAGAGCTTTAAGCCAACTTTTTCGCTCTCCTCCTTCACTTTCATCAAGAGGCTTTTTAGCTCCTCTTCACTTTCTGCCATAAGGGTAGTGTCATCTGCATATCTGAGGTTATTGATATTTCTCCCAGCAATCTTGATTCCAGCTTGTGTTTCTTCCAGTCCAGCGTTTCTCATGATGTACTCTGCATAGAAGTTAAATAAGCAGGGTGATAATATACAGCCTTGATGTACTTCTTTTCCTATTTGGAACCAGTCTGTCGTTCCATGTCCAGTTCTAACTGTTGCTTCCTGACCTGCATACAGATTTCTCAAGAGGCAGGTTAGGTGGTCNACTCCTTTTCCTATTTGGAACCAGTCTGTTGTTCTATGTCCAGTTCTAACTGTTGCTTCCTCACCTGCATGCAGATTTCTCAAGAGTCAGATTAGATGGTCTGGTATTCCCATCTCTTTCAGAATTTTCCACAGGTTATTGTGATCCACATAGTCAAATAGATGTTTTTCTGGAATTCCAATGTCCCCCTATCCCCATGTACTCCATTCAGGCCCTGGTGGTGACACAGTTCTGATCTTCAGCTCCACTGGTCAGGTTTCCCAGAATGTCATGACCCTGCTCATGCAAGGTCCTGGGGGAGTCTCAGAGACATCTGGTCTTACATTATTTGAGCCCCTCAACCCATGTCTGCAGAGAGAAACCACCTGGCGCTCAAGAAACAGACATCTCTGCCCTCCCAGACCTCAGGAATCTCTTTGTTACTTTGCCCCCCAAACTCTGAACTGAGCCAAGTGGATGAAAAGTTCCTTCCATGATCATACTGTCTGCCTTACTTAGCTGATTACTGAGTTATGCACCCAGCATTCTCACTAAACAGGAACCTGGCCTTGTTACCACCACATAAGCTCATGGAATAAAGCTGCAGGAATATAAAATGCCCCAAACTATCAGCCTTAACACAAGTCAGTTTTGAAAATAACTAGTGCAATGTCTTTTTCCAAAGAAAGAAATACTGTCACAAAGCAGATGTCCCCACTTGTCTCCAGGACTTGGAAAGTTATCCTTTGATACACACCTACATTGAACTGAAATTTCCAGGGAATCTTCCCAGATATCCACTGGGGTCAGGTGTATTCCTATCCTTGTTCCTATCAAGATTCTCTTGTTTTCAGGCACAGATGGAACAAGCTGATACATGACCTTAATTGGCCAGGAGAAATCTTAACAAGGGCACAGGACCACGGAGCAGTAACAAAGACAGCTAAGAAAGGGAATTCTCCCCACTGACCCTCAGCCACCTCCGAGGCTGTGTCTCCTCCAGTGGAGGGTGTCCAGTGCCTACCATTCTGACATCTACTGACAGATGGGAGGTACCCAGCTGGATTTCAGGTTGTTTGACTTTTTTTTTTAATTTGTTTTGGTGTTCAGTGTATTCCCCAGAGAATCTGGACATAGACAAAATATGCATAGATGTGGCTTTATGCACTGAGGCATAGATAAGTTAATTTTTTAAACTNTATATAACTACATACTGTTGAATATAATATGTTAATACTTTATTAAGATCTTTTGTATTTATGCTCGTAAGGAAGTTTTGCTTTTGTTATTATGTATTATGGGATTTTATTATCATGGAAAGGTACACTTAGTGGCTGAGTCGTGTGTAACTCTCTTGGACCCCATGGACCTCAGTCCGCCAGGCTCCTCTGTCCACGGGGATTCTCCAGGCAAGAATCCTGGAGTGGGTTGTCATGCCCTCCTCCAGGGGATCTTCCCAACGCAGGGACGGAGCCCATGTCTCCTGCACTGCAGGCACATTCTTTACAGACTGAGCCGCTAGGGAAGCCCTATTATGTAATGCTGGTATGAAAACTAGTTGGAATCAGTTGTCTCCTTGCTTTTGAATGATCATTTTTGTAGGAGTGATGTAAAGTCTCCCACCAATTTTATAAAATTTACCAATGAAAATGTTTGAATTTTAATAAAGTTTTACCATATAAAACATTTTCTGTGTGGTTTTTAAAGATAATCTTAATACTATTTTGACTCAAGATGCATCTTGTAATGGAGGGGAAAGAGGAGCATGGGAGGACTTTATGAAAAACACAGAATCAGGGCCTCCCAGATCCCCGGGGCCACTTATGCACGTTAACAATGCCCATGTCAGTGCCCTGCAAGGAGAATGTGGTCAGCCTGTGCACTGCCTACAGTCACGAGAAGCCCCAGAATCACCTCAGCCCTCACCCTCGGGTGCCCTGTGCCAGCTCTTCCTCCAGAACCCTGGGAGTCCAGACAGCAGGCTTCTGAGTATCTCAGCAGGGGGCTACAGGCCAGTGTCAGGGAGTGTTGTTCCTGGACCAACAGGGGCCAGCAGAGGCCACCACGATTGGTTCGAGAGCTCCCTGCCCAACAGGCATTTGTCTACCCTTGCTCAGGCTGAGGGTGACCCCACCCCCTTGTCTCTCAGTGAAGTGAGCGAAAGTCGCTCAGTTGTGTCCAACTCTTGGTGACTCCACGAACTGTATAGTCCATGGAATTCTCCAGGCCAGAATATTGGAGTGGGGAGCCTTTGCCATCTCCAGGGGATCTTCCCAACCCAGGGATCGAACCCAGGTCTCCCGCTTTTCAGGCAGATTCTTTACCCGCTGAGTCACAAGGGATGCACTGAGGCATGGATAATGTAATTTTTAGGTATTTCTTTTTCTAGGGTACCTTTGGGTTACAGTAGTACATGTTTTATTTGTATAGAAATAGATTTCAGCTCTGGCCTGCCATAAGACTGACCAACACCAGAAACTAGGTTTTTCTTTTCCAGCCTGTGGACCTCTCTTCCTGCCACCCTCTGACCCCCACTGCTCTGCTCTGGGAATGTGGGTTTATTTTTGTGTCGCTTGCTGTCTCTTGATAATTTTTTGTACTTATTCCCTCTTTTTCTTTGTATTTAGTGTTCCATATATGAGTGAATTTATACGGTATTTCCCTTTTCTGAANTTTTGTATAAAAATAGATTTCAACTCTGGCCTGCCATAAGACTGACCAGCACCAGAAACTAGGTTTTTCTTTTCCAGCCTGCGGACCTCTCTTCCTGCCGCCCTCTGACCCCCACTGCTCTTCTCTGGGAATGTGGGTTTATTTTTGTGTCGCTTGCTGTCTCTTAATAATTTTTTGTACTTATTCCCTCTTTTTCTGTGCATTGAGGGTTCCATATAGGAGTGAATTTATACGGGATTTCTCTTTTCAGAGAGTGTCTGCAAGATGTTAGATCCAAGGTGATACTTAACCTTGATTGGATTAATACAACCTCATCAGGGTCAGGTGATGTGGGAGCAGACTCAAAGGCAGCAGGAAAGGGAAATGACCCCACGGACCTTCCTTAGCCACCTTCAAAGGTGCACAAAGTGTCCAGCACCTACCTTCTGAGCATTTACTGACAGGTAAGGGGCATGTGGCTGGGATTAAGGCTGATTTCTATTTGGTGGTGTGTGTCCATTGGAGAAATGGGACAGTAGACAAAAGGGGTACCAATGTGGTCTAGGCAATGGGGTATGGATACTTTAATGTTTAAAGTTAAT
>SJYX01017526.1:299275-358190 GCA_006410675.1 Oreotragus oreotragus | reverse complement strand
TTGCACTGATCACTGAGGAAGGCTTTCTTATCTCTCCTTGCTATTCTTTGGAACTCTGCATTCAGATGCTTATATCTTTCCTTTTCTCCTTTGCTTTTCGCTTCTCTTCTTTTCACAGCTATTTGTAAGGCCTCCTCCGACAGCCATTTTGCTCTTTTGCATTTCTTTTCCATGGGGATGGTCTTGATCCCTGTCTCCTGTAGAATGTCATGAATCTCCATCCATAGTTCCTCCGGCACTCTGTCTATCAGATCTAGATCCTTAAATCTATTTCTCCCTTCTACTGTATGATCATAAGGGATTTGATTTAGGTCATACCTGAATGTTCTAGTGGTTTTCCCCACTTTATTCAATTTAAGTCTGAATTTGGCAAGAAGAAGTTCATGATCCGAGCCACAGTCAGCCCCCAGTCTTGTTCTTGCTGACTGTGGAGAGCATCTCCATCTTTGGCTGCAAAGAATATAATCAATCTGATTTCAGTGTTGACCATCTGGTGATGTNCTTAGGTATCATTCCAGTGTAATGTTAGTGAAGTTATAGGGGCACAGCCATACATTTTAGCTTCTGTGAACCACACACCTCCTCAGCACCAGAAATGCAGTTTTTCTCTGTTACCATTTGCTGCCCTATTTTGTCAGAGGCTTCTCCTCTGATTTCCACTACTCAGGTCTTTGTACTTGTCATCCTGTCAGCTTTTTTCTGCCTTAAACATCTTTTTACTTGTTTTCTTTTTTTTTCATGTGTGTTCCACACATGAGTGAAATTGTGAATTATTTATTTCTCTTATGTCTTCGGATGTGGTTAGACCAAAGGTAATATATGATGTCACTTGGCTAAGAAACTCTAGACAAGGACATGCGACCTTGAAACAGCCTCAGGTCAGCTAGGAAAGGGAAATTCTGTCTTCATCAGTCCTCAGCCACCTTCAAAGCTGCATCTCCTCCAGTAGAGGCATTCCTCCCCCACCTCTCTGATCACCTACAGAGAGGAGGAGTACAACTAGATTTTAGGATCGTTTGCTTTAAATTTGGTGTTTAGCATATAGCTCAGAAAAAGACATCCATAGTAAAGATACATACTGATTTTGCCTGGCAATAGGGTCAAGTGTCTTTATAATTAAGTTTATAACTTGAGTTAACACTGTGTGTTAAGGGTAGGTGTGTTCCATTTGTGCTTTACAGGTCAACTTTTGTAAGCCTTACACATGCTCACCACCCGAATTGTCCTCTCTCACTGTCACTACACATTTGATCACTTTACCATCGTGCCTTGACCTCTGAAACCTCCTCAGTGGTGTTCACTGCTCTCTTCTGTATATCTGTGTGTTTCTTTTTGTCATCTGCTTTGTTTCTTTCTCACTTGTTCTTACTGTTCTACCCGGGAGTGAAGTGGTGTTTGCCTTCAGCCTCTGACTTAGTTCATTAGCATCATAACAAGGTCTATCCATGTCCTGGAAAAGAACAAGATCTCAATTTTTTTTTTAAAGGCTGATTAGATTTCCGTTGAATATGCACACTTTTTTTTTTTTTTCCTCCCTTACTCCCTTTTCCCTTGATTGGGAACTATGACAAGGAGCGTATTACTTTTGTTTTCTTCTAGGAGTTTTACAATCTTAGGTGTTATCTTCAAATTTTTAATCAACTCTGGGTTGAGTTTTAGGTATGGTGCCAAATAAAGATCTAGATTTAGACTGTGATGCTGGGAAAGATTGAAGGCAAAAGGAGAAGGGTGTATCAGAGGATGAAATGGTTATATGGAATCACCAACTCAATGGACATGACCTTGAGCAAACTCTGGGAGATTGTGGAGGACAGTGAAGCCTGGCGTGCTGCAGTCTGTTGGATTGCAAAGGGTCAGACTCAACTTAGTGAATGAACACAAACATACAATGATCTAGATCACTTAATCTCAGTAAATTTGAGAACAGAGGCTGATAAAATACATCCTTCTGAATGCTATTATTATGTGAATATTCAAATTGTAAGGAATTTAGCATCTTATCATTCTGATTGATGTGGGACACTGGATAAGCAGTTATGAAACCTCAATGCTATTATCTGTAGGCACTGAAAGCTTAAAAAATGATTTGTTCATCTTTAGTTGAAAAATATATTTCATATTATTATTAACTAGGTAAAAATGAGACCCAGAAGATGAAAGATTCAGAAAATAGGAGAGAAGACAATAATTTGGATAAGTGAATTTGTGTCTAAAAATTGACTTCTCTGATGTCAGTTGGGAGAGTACAGTTTTTTTTTTTTAATTAGGAAATTAAATAAATATTTTTTATTTTCAAACGCCTATGGCATTCTAAAGGATATCAGTCCTGGGTGTTCTTTGGAAGGACTGATGCTGAAGCTGAAACTCCAATCCTTTGGCCACATCATGCGAAGAGTTGACTCATTGGAAAAGACCCTGATGCTGGGAGGGATTGGGGGCAGGAGGACAAGGGGACGACAGAGGATGAGATGGCTTAATGGCAATCCCGACTCGATGGACATGAGCTTGAGTGAACTCTGGGAGTTGGTGATGGACATGGAGGCCCAGCATGGTGCTGTGATTCATGGGTTCGCAGAGTCAGACACGACTGAGCGACTGAACTGAACTGATTCAGTGAATTTGGTAGATTAAACTTTATGTGTACAAAAAATATATTTCAATTCCAGTAGATCATAAAATCGGTGAGCACCAACACCTTAGGTGTTTTTGTTACTGTCCTGTGGCCCCGGTTCACTCATCAGCCATCCCCTTGCCACTCTCCTCTGACGTGCCCTGCTCTGTTCTCTGAGAATGTTTGCTTTTCTGTCATTTGCTCTCCTTTCTTTTTGTGTTGACTTCTTTGCTTTTGAAATTTGCGTTTAGTGTTCCACATCCAAGAGAAATCACAAGGTGATTTCTAAATGGACCTTTTGAGTCCATTTCTAAATGGGTCCTTGGGACACTGAGAGATACAGGGTGATTTTTGCTGTTCAGTCACTCAGCTGTGTCTGATTCTTTGTGACCCCCTGGACTGTGACCTATATAATGTTGATTGATTAAGAAAACCTCATCAAATTAAAAAAAAAAAAGGAAAGAAAACCTCATCAAGGTCATGTGACCTTAGGGGAGTGTAGAGTCAGCGGGAAAGGGAAATTTCCCCTCTGACCCTCCTCAGCCACCCTGGAAGCTGCATCTCCTTGGCTGGAGTGTCCAGCACTCATGATTCTGAGCATCTGCTGACAGACTGGAGGCTCACAGCTGAATTTCAGGTTGTGTGGTTTAAATTTGGTGTTTGGCTAGTCCCTCAGGGAAACAGAACAAGGGGAAAATCACGTAGTGATGTGGCTTTAGGCAGCTGGGGATCGATTGTCTAATTTCTTTTGAATTTTGTTTTAATTGTTTAAAGTTTTGGTATTATCCCATTATAATTTGAGGGAAGTTTTATGTGCATCGCCATACATTTCAGCCTCTGTGAGCCACACAGCTTCTCAGCACCCAAAACTGCAGGTTTCCTCTGTTACTATTTGCCGCCCCATTTTCTTTGAGGCTTCTCTTCTGATTCCCTTTATTCAGGTCTGTGTATCTTTGTATTTGCCATCATGTCAATGTTGTCTTCTTTAAAATTCTGTTTACTTGTTTTCTTTTTGTCTTTTGTGTTCCACACATGAGTGAAATTGTGAATAATTTCTTTCTCTTAACGTGTCTTCAGATTTGGTTAGACCAAACAGAATAGCTGATGTCACCTGGCTAAGAAACTCTCAAAAAGGTCATGTGACCTTGGAGCAGCCTCAGGTCAGCTGGGAAAGGGAAATTCCTTCTTGACTGGTCCTCAGCCACCATCAAAGCTGCATCTCCCTCATTGAAGGCATTCGTCCCCCCACTGTCTGATCATCTCCTACAGAGAAGAGGCACACAGCTGGATTTTAGGATGGTTTGCTTTTTAAAGCTGGTGTTCAGCATATTGCTCAGAACAAAAGTCCATAGTAAACTTATGTAGTGGTTTGGCCTGGCAATAGGGTAAGTTGTCTTGAACTTTATAATTTTACTTTTTAAATTGAGTAAACATTGATGTTAATATTAGATGTTTCATTTGTACTTTTTTTTTTTTTTTTTTGCAATCACAAAGCTAATTTTAAAAATTTGGGGTGAACTCCACAGGAACAAAAAAGACTGGGAAAGGATAACCCCCTCACCCTCTGGGAGTGGCCGAAAGGGAGAGAGGCTACCTGAGGGGAAGGAAGCACAAAAGGGACCCGCTGCAGACTCAGGGCAAAGGGAACGCCATGGGTCCTGGGCCCTGGGAGCCCTGTGGCAGAAACCCCCGCATGGGGGCACTGGCTTCAGGCACACAGGCCAAGGGCGAGAGGGTTGCACACGAAGCCCCAAAGCTACTTGGCTTCCCCCTTCCCTCTTGCCTTCCTCAGCTTCTGCTGCATGATCTGTGTGTCCCTCTGCCTGGGGGACAATCGCCCTGGCAGCTCAGTGCTTTCCCTTCACTGAGCGGCTCTGCCTTTTCTTATTCTTCTGGCGGGCAAGCTCCTGCTGCTCACCTTGCATCATGGGGACTGCAGCGACTCTGCCCTTTTGTGCATTATCCCATTTCAGCATTTTGACCCTTATTCAGGCTCACCACCCAGATTTTCCTCCCTCACTGCCGCTACACATTTGACCACCGTGACTATCCTGCCTTCTCCCCTGAAGCTTCCTCCCTCAGTTCAGTTCCGACGCTCAGTCGTGTCTGACTCTCTGCGACCCCATGGACTGCAGCCCGGCAGGCGTCCCTGTCCATCACCAACTCCCAGAGTTTCCTCAAGCTCATGTCCATTGAGTCAGTGATGTCATCCAACCGTCTCATCCTCTGTCGTCCCCTTCTCCTGCTGACTTCAATCTTGCCCAGCATCAGGGTCTTTGCAAGGAAGTCACTTCTTCCAATCAGGTGGCCAAAGGATTGGAGTTTCAGCTTCAGCACCAGTCCTTCCAATGAACACCAGGACTGACTTCCTTTAGGATGGCCTGGTGGGATCGCCTTGCAGTTCAAGGGTCTCTCAAGTATCTTCTTCAACACCACAGTTCAAAAGCATCAATTCTTCAGCACTCAGCTTTCTTTATAGTCCAACTCTCACATCCAAACATGACTACTGGAAAAACCATAGCTTTGACTAGATTTACCTTTGTTGGCAAAGGAATGTCTTTGCTTTTTAATATGCAGTCTAGGTTGGTCATAACTTTTCTTCCAAGGAGCAAGTGTCTTTTAATTTCATGGTTGCAGTCACCATCTGCAGTGATTTTGGAGCCCCCCAAAAATAAAGTCTGCCACTGTTTCCACTGTTTTCCCATCTATTTGCCATGAAGTGATGGGACCAGATGCCATGATCTTCGTTTTCTGAATGTTGAGTTTTAAGCCAACTTTTTCACTCTCCTCTTTCACTTTCATCAAGAGGCTCTTTAGTTCGTTACTTTCTGCCATAAGAGTGGTGTCCTCTGCATATCTGAAGTTATTTATATTTCTCCTGGCAATCTTGAAACCAGCTTGTGCTTTATGCAGCCCAGCGTTTCTCATGATGCACTCTGCATGTAAGTTAAATAAGCAGGGTGACGATATACAGCCTTTACATACTCCTTTCCTGATATGGAACCAGTCTGTTGTTCATTGTCGGATTCTTTTTTTTTTTTTCATTGTCGGCTTCTAACTGTTGCTTCCTGACTTGCATATAAATTTCTCAGGAGGCAGGACAGGTGGTCTGGTATTCCCATCTCTTTCAGAATTTTCCAGAGTTTGTTGTGATCCACAGTGTCAAAGGCTTAGCAATAGTCAATAAAGCAAAAGTGGATGTTTTTCTGGAACTCTCTTGCTTTTATGATGATCCAGTAGATGTTGGAAGGTTCCTCCCTATTGTCCACTATTGTTCTGCACATCTGTGCATTTGCCTCTGTCTTCTGGTTTGTTTGGACTTCCCTGGTGGCTCAGACAGTAAAGTGTCTGCCAGCAATGTGGGAGACCTGGGTTCGATCCCTGGGCCAGGAAGATCCCCTGGAGAAGGAAATGGCAACCCACTCCAGTACTCTTGCCTGGAAGATTCCATGGACATAGAAGCCTTGTAAATTACAGTCCATGGGGTTGCAAAGAGTCGGGCACAACTGAGCGACATCACTTAAATTCTGGTTTGTTTATCCATTTGTTGATTTGTTACCTTTTTGTTTGCTCTCACTGTTCTACCCAGGAGTGAAGTCCTTTTGTGTTTGCTTTCAGCCTCTGACTTAATTCATTGGCATCATAACACTAAGGTCTCTCCATGTTCTGGAAAATAATGACATCTCAACATTTTTTCTTTTTTTTTTTTTTTGTCTCACTGATTATATTTCCATTGAATGTGCATACTATTGAAAGCCAAAAACATTATTTGTTCATCCTTAGTTGAAACATGTATTTCACATGAGCTAGGCACAAGTGAGACACTGAGAACAAAAGTTCCGGAAAAACAGACCCTCAGCTGTGAATCATCTAATCTAGTAGAGAAGATAATTTGAAGTGAATTTTTACTTAAAAATCGCCTTCCCTGATGTCGAATGGGAGAGTCCAGTTTTCAAAATTCATCACACTTAGTTTTGATTTTCAAATGCCTATTCCTTGATATTAACTGTTACAAGTGAGACACTGAGAACAAAAGTTCCGGAAAAACAGACCCTCAGCTGTGAATCATCTAATCTAGTAGAGAAGATAATTTGAAGTGAATTTTTACTTAAAAATCGCCTTCCCTGATGTCGAATGGGAGAGTCCAGTTTTCAAAATTCATCACACTTAGTTTTGATTTTCAAATGCCTATTCCTTGATATTAACTGTAGCTTTCCCCTAGCACAAATATTTGTGTACATGTGGGGAGATCTTTTATCTCCTAGATTGTGATACATGTAACCCAAGTCTCTAAATTTAGTCTTCCAAGGATGCAAATCCAAATGCATGTTAGTCTGGGTCCTCATCTGTGTGTCTGTAATCAGGGGAGAATATAGAAACGTCTGGGCAGTTCAGTTCAGTCGCTCAGTCATGTCTGACTCTTTGGGATCCCATGGACTGCAGCACACCAGGCTTCCCTGTCCATCCTGAACTCGGAGCTCACTCGAACTCATGTCCATCGAGTCGGTGATGTCATCCAACCATCTCATCCTCTGTCGTCCCCTTCTTCTCCTGCATTCCATCTTTCCCAGCATCAAGTCTTTTCCTATGACTCAGTTCTTAACATCAGGTGGCCAAAGTACGGGAGTTTCAGCTTCAGCCTCAGTCCTTCCAGTGAATATTCAGGACTGATTTCCTTTAGGATGGCCTGGTTGGATCTCCTGGCAGCCCAAGGGACTCTCAAGAGTCTTCTCCAACACCACAGTTCAGAAGCATCAATGCTTCGGCATTCGCCTTTGTTTACAGTCCAACTCTCACATCCATACATGACTACTGGGAAAACCATAGCCTTGACTAGATGGACATTTGTCAGCAATGGAATGTCTCTGCTTTGTAATATGCTGTCTAGATTGGTCATAGCTTTTCTTCTAAGGAACAAGCGCTTTTGTTTTCATGGCTGCAGTCACCATCTGCAGTGATTTTGGAGCCCCCCAAAAATAAAGTCTGTCACTGTTTCCTCGCCTTTGTTTACAGTCCAACTCTCACATCCATACATGACTACTGGGAAAACCAAAGCCTTGACTAGACAGACCTTTGTCAGTAATGGAATGTCTCTGCTTTGCAATATGCTGTCTACATTGGTCATAGCGTTTCTTCTAAAGAACACGTGCTTTTGATTTCATGGCTGCAGTCACCATCTGCAGTGATTTCGGAGCCCCCCAAAATAAAGTCTGTCACTGTTTCCCTAACCATGTACCATGATCTTAGTTTTCTGAATGTTGAGTTTTAAGCCAACTTTTTCACTCTCTTCTTCCACTTTCATCAAGAGGCTCTTTTTTGGTCATAGCTTTTCTTCTAAAGAACAAGTGCTTTTGATTTCATGGCTGCAGTCACCATCTGCAGTGATTTCGGAGCCCCCAAAAATAAAGTCTGTCACTGTTTCCCTATCCATTTACCATGATCTTAGTTTTCTGAATGTTGAGTTTTAAGCCAGCTTTTTCACTCTCTTCTTCCACTTTCATCAAGAGGCTCTTTCGTTCTTCTTCACTTTCTGTGAGGAGAAAGATCTGGGCAGGAGAAGTCAATTTTCAGAAATCTGGTCGCAATGTCATGATCCCCACTTAGCGTCAATAGGACAGGGATATCTCTGTGTCTCTGCATCAGTATGAAAGTTTTTTTTATTATTTCTTTTCAAAAAGGAAATCCAGTAATTAAGATTGAGAAGAATCTCCAGTAGGCGTGAAAGATGATTGGTAATTATGGATGGTTGAGAGCCTGCCGACTCTTTCAAGACCAGAAAGTGAGGAAGCAAAACCCGGGACCTGGGAGGCAGACGGCTCCCCAACCACAGGACAAAGACTCTATGGTGAGTGGAGGTTGGACCCTCAGGGAATCTGTGGGTGGCATGGACTGCGGAGACAGGGTTTAGACCTGGAATATTCTGGGTCCATAACTAACTAGTGCATTCGCATCCGAAGATAGCTGCTTCGACCTCTCTCTCCAGCAGATCGGGCCATTCAGAGCCTGGGAGGAACCAACTGGGCTCCTTGGGGTTATGTCTGCCCTGGCTTCATTAGACAGGGTTTAGACCTGGAATATTCTGGGTCCATAACTAACTAGTGCATTCGCATCCGAAGATAGCTGCTTCGACCTCTCTCTCCAGCAGATCGGGCCATTCAGAGCCTGGGAGGAACCAACTGGGCTCCTTGGGGTTATGTCTGCCCTGGCTTCATCCAGATCTTTCAATGGGGCTCTTACTGTTCACCTTAGACCGCCAGCCCCTCCTTCTGTGATGCTCCTGACGAGGGGTTTGGGAACCACAATATTGTAAATATACTGGCACTTGAGGTACCTCGTCCTTTCTCCAGAACCAGCACTCAACCCTCTCCATCCATCCTTTCATTCCCCTTGGACTTGTGCCTGTGGTTTCTGCTGACTCTCTGACCTGGTTCTCCTCCACCCACAGGTGAAGTGTAAGGACTGTGGAGCCTTTGGTCAGGGAATCTGTGGGTGGCATGGACTGTGGAGACAGGGTTTAGACCTGGAATATTCTGGGTCCATAACTAACTAGTGCATTCGCATCCGAAGATAGGTGCCTCGACCTCCCTCTCCAGCAGATCTGGCCATTCAGAGCCTGGGAGGAACCAACTGGGCTACTTGGGGTTATGTCTGCCCTGGCTTCATCCAGATCTTTCATTGGGGCTCTTACTGTTCACCTTAGACCGCCAGCTCCTCCTTCTGTGATGCTCCTGATGAGGGCTTTGGGAACCACAATATTGTAAATATACTGGAGCAGACTCAAAGGCAGCAGGAAAGGAAAATGACCCCACAGACCTTCCTTAGCCACCTTCAAAGGTGTACAAAGTGTCTAGCACCTACATTCTGAGCATTTACTGACAGGTAAGGGGTATGCGGCTGGAATTAAGGCTGATTTAAATTTGGTGGTGTGTGTCCATTGGAGAAATGGGACAGTAGACAAAACAGGTACCAGTGTGGTCTAGGCAATGGGGTATGGGTACTTTAATGGTTAAAGTTAATGATGTTTGTAGGGTAATTTTCTTGAAGAGATCTCTAGTCTTTCCCATTCTGTTGTTTTCCTCTTTCTTTGCATTGATCCCTGAGGAAGGCTTTCTTATCTCTCCTTGCTATTCTCTGAAACTCTGAATTCAGATGTTTATATCTTTCCTTTTCTCCTTTGCTTTTAGCTTCTTTTCTTTTCACAGCTATTTGTAAGGCCTCCTCAGAGAGCCACTTTGCTTTTTTGCGTTTCTTTTCCATGGTGATGGTCTTGATCCTGTCTCCTGTACAATGTCACGAACCTTGGTCATGACATAGTTCTCAGGCACTCTATCAGATCTAGTCCCTTAAAAATATTTCTCCCTTCCACTGTAGAATCATAAGAGATTTGATTTAGGTCATACCTGAGTGGTCTAGTGGTTTTCTCCACTTTCTTCAATTTAAGTCTGAATTTGGCAAGAAGGAGTTCATGATCTGAGCCACAGTCAGCCCCCGGTCTTGTTCTTGCTGACTGTGTAGAGCGTCTCCATCTTTGGCTGCAAAGAATATAATCGATCTGATTTCGGTGTTGACCATCTGGTGATGTCCGTGTGTAGAGTCTTCTCTTGTGTTGTTGGAACAGGGTGTTTGCTATGACCAGTGTGTTCTCTTGGCAAAACTCTATTAGCCTTTGCCCTGCTTCATTCCGTACTCCACAGCCAAATTTGCCTGTCACTCCAGGTGCTTCTTGACTTCCTGCTTTTTCATTCCAGTCCTCTATAATGAAAAGGACATCGTTTTTGGGTGTTCGTTCTAATAGGTCTTGTAGGTCTTCATAGAACCGTTCAACTTCAGCTTCTTCAGCATTACTGGTTGGGGCATAGGCTTTGATTACCGTGATATTCAATGGTTTGCCTTGGAAATGAACAGAAATCATTCTGTCGTTTTTGAGACTGCATCCAAGTACTACATTTCAGACTCTTGTTGAGCATGATGGCTACTCCATTTCATCTAAGGGATTCCTGCCCACAGGACTAGATATAATGGTCATCTGAGTTAAATTCACCCATTCCAGTGCATTTTTTTTTCAGCATTATAATCTTATCTTTATTTTATTATTATTATTTTTTTAGAGCTTCCATTTTACTTTATTTTACTTTACAGTACTCTATTGGTTTTGGCATACATTGACATGAATCTGTCACGGTTGTACATGAACTCCCAAACACGAACCCTCCTCCCACCTCCCACCCCACATCATCGCCCGGATCATCCTCCAGTGCATTTTAGTTCTCTGATTCCTAGAATCTCGATGTTCACTCTTGCCATCTCCCGTTTGAACACTTCCAATTTGCCTTGCTTCATTGACCTGACATTCCAGGTTCCTATACAATGTTGCTCTTAGAGCATTGGACCTTGCTTCTATCACCAGTCACATTCACAACTGGGTATTGTTTTTGCTTTGGCTCCATCCCTTCATTCTTTCTAGAGTTATTTCTCCACTGATCTCCAGTATCCTATTGGACAGCTACCGACCCGGACAGTTTCCCTTTCAGCATCCTATCATTTTGCTTTTTCATACTGTTCATGGGGTTCTCAAGGCAAGAATACTGAAGTGGTTTTCCATTCCCTTCTCCAGTGGACCACGTTCTATCAGACCTCTCCACCATGACCCTCCCGTCTTGGGCTGCCCCACCCGGGGCACCACACATAGCTTAGTTTCATCGAGTTAGACAAGGCTGTGGTCCGTGTGATCCGATTGGCTAGTTTTCTGTGATTGTGATTTCAGTGTGTTCGCCCTCTGATGCCCTCTGGCAACACCTACTGTCTTGCTTGGATTTCTCTTACCTTGGACGTGGGGTATGTCTTCACAGCTGCTCCAGAAAGCACAGCCACTGCTCCTTACCTTGGATGAAGGGTATCTCCTCACAGCCACCCCTCCTGTCCTGAAAGGTGGAGTAGCTCCTCAGCCCTCCTGTGCCTGCACAGTCACAGCTCCTTGGATGTGGAGTTGCGCCTCTTGGCTGCTTCCCGTGACCTCAGGCTCAGCTTAGCTCCTCTCAGTGACCAATGGTGTGATGACTTATCTAGAGCCAGACATCCTTGAATGTGAAGTCAAGTGGGTCTCAGAAAGCTTCACTACAAACAAAGCTAGTGGAAGTGATGGAATTCCAGTAGAGCTATTTCAAATCCTGAAAGATGATGCTGTGAAAGTGCTGCACTCAATATGCCAGCAAATTTGGAAAACTCAGCAGTGGCCACAGAACTGCAAAAGGTCAGTTTTCATTCCAATCCCTAAGAAAGGCAATGCCAAAGAATGCTCAGACTAACCCACAATTGCACTCATTTCACACATCAGTCAAGTAATGTTCAAAATTCTCCAAGCCAGGCTTCAGCAATACATGAGCCATGAACTTCCAGATGTTCAAGCTGGTTTTAGAAAAGGCAGAAGAACCAGAGATCAAATTGCCAACATCTGCTGGATCATGGAAAAAGCAAGAGAGTTCCAGGAATACATCTATTTCTGCTTTATTGACTATGCCAAAGCCTTTGACTGTGTGGATCACAATAAACTGTGGAAAATTCTGAAAGAGATGGGAATACCAGACCACCCAGGGACCTGCCTCTTGAGAAATCTGTATGCAGGTCAGGAAGCAACAGTTAGAACTGAACATGGAACAACAGACTGGTTCCAAATAGGAAAAGGAGTACGTCAAGGCTGTCTGTTGTCACCCTGCTTATTTAACTTATATGCAGAGTACATCATGAGAATCACTGGGCTGGAAGAAGCACAAGTTGAAATCAAGATTGCTGGGAGAAATATCAATAACCTCAGATATGCAGATGACACCACTCTTATGGCAGAAAGTGAAGAGGAACTAAAAAGCCTCTTGATGAAAGTGAAAGTGGAGAGTGAAAAAGTTGGCTTAAAGCTCAACATTCAGAAGACAAAGATCATGGCATCTGGTCCCCTCACTTCATGGGAAATAGATGGGGAAACAGATGGGGAAACAGTGGAAAGTGTCAGACTTTATCTTTTTGGGCTCCAAAATCACTGCAGATGGTGACTACAGCCATGAAATTAAAAGACGCTTACTCCTTGGAAGAAAAGTTATGACCAACCTAGATAGTATATTCAAAAGCAGAGTCATTACTTTGCCAACGAAGGTCCGTCTAGTCAAAGCTATGGTTTTCCAGTAGTCATGATTGGATGTGAGAGTTGGACTGTGAAGAAAGCTGAGTGCCGAAGAACTGATGCTTTTGAACTGTGGTGTTGGAGAAGACTCTTGAGAGTCCTTTGGACTGCAAGGAGAGCCAACCAGTCCATTCTGAAGGAGATCAGCCCTGGGATTTCTTTGGAAGAAATGATGCTAAAGCTGAAACTCCAGTACTTTGGCCACTTCATGCTAAGAGTTATCTCATTGGAAAAGACTCTGATGCTTGGAGGGATTGGGGGCAGGAGGAGAAGGGGATGACAGAGGATGAGATGGCTGGATGGCATCACTGACTCTGTGGACATGAGTCTGAGTGAACTCCGGGAGTTGGTGATGGACAGGGAGGCCTTGCATGGGGTCGCAAAGAGTCGGACACGACTGAGCGACTGAACTGAACTGCACTGAACTGAAATGATCTCTCTTTAATAGTAGTATCTGTATTTGGTAGTAGTATCTGTATTTGATGGTAGCTTCTGTATCTGAACATTTGGAACCTGCCTAAAGGGCCTGACTCTGCTCTGCAGAAGGTGCATCCTGTCCCGAGATGAGTCTAGTGGACTCTGTGGAGTTTTTCACTGTAAATCATGGTGGGAGACATCCATGTATGTATTTATGTTTCTTTATGTGTTACTATAAATTTTGTTAAAAATTTTTCTTTCTATATTTATAGAAATTTCTTTGTATATTTATTCTTGTATAGAATATACAAGAAAAGCTACACAATCATCTCAAGAGATGTAAAAAGATCATTTGGTCACATTCAACATCCTGGTCAGGCAGGCTCTGCACTCAGCTCCAGCAGGGCCTTCCTTCTGCTCTAAATCAAATTTGCATAATCACCTCTAGGTCAAGATCCATTATATATGGAGTTAATATGCTATTACATATTTAGACTGTTGGATGTAATATGCTATTTATTAAGAATTTTTGTATCTATGCTCATGAGGAAATTTGTGGTTTCCTTATAGTGTATTATTGGATTTTGTTATCATGTAATACTGGGGGCTTCCCTGGTGGCTCAGAGGTTAAAGTGTCTGCCTCCAACGCAGGAGACCTGGGTTCGATCCCTGGGTCGGGAAGATCCCGTGGAGAAGGAAATGGCAATCCACTCCAGTATTCTTGCCTGGAGAATCCTGTCGACAGAGAAGCCTAGTAGGTTACAGTCCACAGGGTCGTAAAGAGTCGGACACGACTGAGCGACTTCACCTTCACCTTCACCTTCCATACTGGTTTGAAAATAGTTGGTATGAAAAAATAGTTTGAATAAGTTCCCACCTTCCTTTTTAATGATAATTTTAGTAGGACAGATATAATGTTTCCCAAAATTTTTATAACATTTACCATGGAATAAAACATTTTCTTTCAATTTTAATAAAGTTCTACCATATAAGACATGTTTTATGTGGTTTTTATCTCTAAGCCTTGAAGAGGATCTGAGTATTATTTTTACTCAAGATAGATTTTGTAATTGACGGAAAGAGGAACTTCAGGGGACCTTATTAAAAACACAGAATCAGGCCCTCCCAGATCCCCACATATGCACATGGACAATGCACCCCTTGAGTCCCCTGCATAGAGAACATGATAAGCATTTGTATTGGTTTATTCTCACTCTGGCCACACTGGACTCAGTTGGTGAGTCGCAATGTGTACAGACGTCAGAATCCTCCTTACAGATAGAGCTCATTGTCTGCTCTGAGGCCTGGGCACCCGGCTTGCCGCTGCTCTGAGGTCATCAAACGAGCAGCAGGGTTTGAGAAGCACTGGAGGTGGTGGGCAGAGATCGCCCACCTCACCAGCTGCCTCTCTTCTCCAGCAGGAAAAGACCTGCGTAGGTCCAAGAACAGCCACTGGGCCACGTGGAGAGGACTTCCTTGGGAGAGCAAACTGTGCTCCTTCCTTCCTACAGAGCAACGGCTGGGGAATGTCCTCATTCTGCAGAGCCCTGCACCCCAAGTGCAGGGAGCTGCTGGCTGAAGCCACAAGGGGATGAAACTCTCAGGGAGGCGGCTGCCACACTGGGGCCGTGCCCAGACCTCCCCAAACTTCTGAGACGGTCTTTCTCTGGGACCTGGGTCACAGCCTATTCCTTTTACTCCCTTGTCTCAGGATCTATATCCTCCTCATTACACTCTTGCTGCTGCTGCTGCTGCTGCTAGGTCACTTCAGTCGTGTCTGACTCTGTGCGACCCCAGAGACGCCAGCCCACCAGGCTCCCCTGTCCCTGGGATTCTCCAGGCAAGAACACTGGAGTGGGTTGCCATTTCCTTCTCCAATGCATGAAAGTGAAAAGTGAAAGTGAAGTCGCTCAGTCATATCCAATTCCTTGCAATCCATGGACTGCAGCCTACCAGGCTCCTCTGTCCGTGGGATTTTCCAGGCAAGAGTACTGGAGTGGGGGGCCATTAGATTCTCACAAAACAAAACATCGTCTGATCTACAACTTTGTCATTGCAAAGGCTCTGAATGGGCCTGAGAAATGCTCTATTTTATGGGATCCTCTGAGCATCACAGGAGTAGAGAGAAGTCTTTCACAGAAGCCAGGTGAGATTGGAATTATTAGGGATGGGCTGATATTCTTGGGCCTGAGCCTCCAGAGGGCAGGGCTTCAGGACACAGGACGATTTTAGTGAGATGGCACAGATCTGGGCTCTATCAGAATATGTGCTGTCAGCTGAGAAGATGGTGGTCCTCCATCCACCCAGGTGAAGGTACGCAGCTCATTAGCCACACTTGACCCAAAATATTTAGAGTAAGCAAAGAGGGGTTTAACAATCCTCTACTTTCAAATCAAATATAGTCTTTCAAATAGCCCAGAGAGGAAAGATAATGAAAAGTGTGAATTGACAATATATTTATAAAAAGTGAAAATGTATGTGATGCTATCTATATTTTTTTATATGTATTTGTCTTAGAAGACACAAGGAGGAAATCACAGGCCCTTCAGAAGTATACATTTTTTCTAACTTCACCCTGAAGGTGGGGGTGATATTGTTTTTGGCTTTCTAGAAAGTGTCACCACCTCCCCCTACCTTCTCAGTATTTCCTCCATCAGCTCAGAAACAGGAAGCCAACACTGCCCCAAACTGAAGGGCATTTATGGCACCCTAGGGGCATTTAGGGCATCCTAGGACCCCTTGCACCTCTGGACACATTCTCAGTCCCCTCACTGGCTCAAGAAGTTGTGCTGCTGCCCTAGAAGGCACAGGGGTGCCAGCTGACCTGTTCAACAACTGCGGATTTGTCTAAGCCCCATAGGAAGCCCTCAGGTTGAATAAATCAACCACAAACTCATCCATAATAAGGAAAAAGGACGACTACTATTACTAATAAATACTAATAAAATAATAATGACCAACAATGATAACAAAAGTTGAGGGCTATCATAAAGATAATAATAGTACCACCACTATCAATAACAATAAAAATAAACCTTAAGATCATGGGAGATTAGAATAGAGACTCTCCTCTACAGATGACAAGGTACTAATTTTTGGCCTCGTGGGATATTTGGATTTCATAGTCCAAGGTCTGCACAAAGGAAAGAAAAGAAAAAAAAAAAAGCAAAATGTTGCAGCAAAGGAAATAAAAAACCATGGAGGAGGAGGACACAGGTGAACTTGGAAATTCTGGCACAAACCCCAGAAGACAAGTCCTGCAGGCTGTCCTATGGGACAGCAACAGAGAGACTTTGGTGCTGAGACTGCCTACCCCTCCATCCCCACCCACTTCAGAAGTTCCACCCCTGAAGTTCATGCACGGAGTGCAGACCCCAGACCCACACCCAGTGTGCAGAAGCTCCAGCTACACCCACAGGAAATCTCGCATCATCTCAGCCCTCACACTTAAGTGCCCTCTGCCAGCTCTTCCTCCAGAACCCTGGGGGTCCACACAGCTGGCTTCTGGGAATCTCAGCAGGGGGCTACAGGCAAGTGTCAGTGACTGATGTTCCTAGACCAACAGGAGGCAGCAGAGGCCACCACAAGCGGCTCTAGAACTCTGACCAACCAGGCACTTATCTGCACTTGCTCAGGCTGAGGGTCACCACCCCTTTGCCTCTCAGCACAGCTCCATTTCCGGGTAAGTGTTCTTGCCATTTTCCTAAGCACTCAGATTGAAACTATTGGCTACTCATGTGTGCCCCCTTTAATTATAAATGTCATCATGGCCCCATGCTTTGTCTCTCATTCTTCTATACATGCACCCTGTTTTAGTCTGGAAGCTCAATAGCCTCTATTACTGCAACAGCTTTCTTCTAAATAGATTGCTTTGTCAATTTAGTTACTCTTCCTGGCCAGTTTTGTTTATAAACATGAATTCTAACTTGGCACAGATTAGGGTGTGCAATTTACCTTTGTGTGCTGCATACAGGCATGCACACACGCATACACACCTATATACACACACAGAATGTTATTGTCAGTCATAAAAGCCAACCACAAGATTTACTCAGACAAGAGCACTTGGAATACTCTAATGTAAGAGCTAGAAAGGAGCTGAGAGATGATCTAAGGTGACATTTTCCATTGAGTATTCCAGAATATACTCGAGAATTGGTACCTGGGAACTGTGTTAAAATGCAGATGTCTAAGCTTCACTGCACACTACCAAACTAAAACTTCCTGGAGTGGGTCTAGGTGTCTGCATCTTGAAGCAGCTTTCCCAGTTGTTTTCATGCACGATCAAGTGTCTCCTGATCAAGGTGCAGCAGATCTGAATCTATGCAGGTGCTGCTGAGACTCCAGGAAGACAGCTTTCTGCTGAGGTCTGGACCTCCAGCGAGGAGCTGCCTAGAGACTTGAACATGAACCCTGACCTCCTGCCTGTATGTCCATTTCCCTGCCCCACCAGCGTCTGACCTGATGAGATTCTGAGAGTGAATGACCACAGGATTCAACTTCCTCCTCAGCCCTGAGGAGCAAAGCCTGATCTCAGCAACAAGCTCACACCTCCCTGGGAGGCAAGTGTCTGTTAAGCAAACTCACATGCGTGTCATGAGTACATTGTGAGCAGAGTACCCTGGGCTTTCCGACCCGGAGGGAGAAGGCGATTGATCGTGACGATGGCTCTTAAAGCCTGGGAAGAGCTCACTAATGTCACTGACGAAACCAGCCCCACTCATTGTCCCTGAATACAGACGGCTCCTCGCTCAGACCCTTTAATCTGGAGCCAAAGCACCTGTAGCTCATGTTCCTATTTAACACGGTTTTCTGGTCCAAAGTGTGCGCCCACAGGCTCCCAGTGCTCTGAGTGTCCCACGAAAGGAGGATTCTCCGGCTTCCTGCCAAGGCCGCTCTGGGCTCAGAACAGCTCTGCGCGGAGCCCTAACGCGGCGGAGGAGCGCGGACATGCGGCCCCGACGTCCCGCGGGCGCCGGAGCCGCGGACCGAAGTGTCCTCTGCCTCTCGGAGAGGAAGCCGAGCTGTCTCCTCTCTCCAGCCGTGAGCACTGCTGTCCCCCTGGTCACCATTCTCTTCTTTATGAGCCATGTTCCACCGGGTAACAACAACAACAAAACCTGGCTGACGCCTTGCTAAGAGTAGAGTGCCTGAGACCCTGAGCGGATCCAGTGATCAGAGCATCCTCACCATCGCCTCTGCCTGAGGAGGGGTCTCGTGGGGAACCGGGAGGACCCGCAGCCTCCTGACTCAATCGTTCCCCACAGTGACTCTCAGATGACTCGAGGTCAAGGGCGTTTCAAGGGTGTTTCAAGGGCTTAAAAGAAACCCTCCTTGCTCCAGCACTGAAGATGAATTATTTAGGCGAGTTTACTAGCAGTTTCTATATCTAGGTAACAAAAACCAAGGCATTACGCTACTAAATTTGGTCTCCAAAATTCCTCTACTTTCAGAAAAAATTAGTACCCTAAGATACTGATATGAGAGCTACGCCAAAGCTACAGGGGCCCAGGCAGGTGGATAGGTGAGGGTCTCCTTGGAAGGCTTACTCTGAGTCTGAGAGCCCACTAACCCATTGCACCTTAACAGTGCTGATCTCCTGGCTTGATGATGTCCCTGAAGGCTCCATCCAAACCCTGGGCTTCCTCTTTCTTTTCAACATCTGTTCTCCTGGAATAGAACTTAAACACAGAAATGAAGATGGCACTGCAGTGGTCTATCCACCTGCATGCTGTGGGGTATGCCAACACCCATCACAGGGGCAGGCACAGATGTTTATCTCCAGGACCTGTTGATCTAGGGAGGGATGAGTCACTCACCACTCTACATCAACAGGAATGTCTTATCTTTTCCTGAGAATTCAAGATCTCAGGGTTGGGAAGGAGTCTAAAGGTACACAGATGGGTGAATGTGGACAGTCTTCATATAAGGAGCTGTAAACCCAGCCCTTTCATTCATTTCAGATCCCTTGTGGAGTGTGGGGCAGTGGATATATTTCACAGACAGGCAAAGCGCATGTGTGTGTACACACACACATACAGAGAATGTTACTATTCTGGGAATAAGGAAAAATCCAGATGAAAACCTTGAACACACAGCCTTACTTAGTACTAATCTGATCCCATAATTTTCCTTCCAAAGCCTGCTCCAACCATCAGACTCTGAGGCTTTAGTGCCTTGAGCTCTCATCCCCTGGGACACTTATTGTTACTATTCTGGGAATAAGGAAAAATCCAGATGAAAACCTTGAACACACAGCCTTACTTAGTACTAATCTGATCCCATAATTTTCCTTCCAAAGCCTGCTCCAACCATCAGACTCTGAGGCTTTAGTGCCTTGAGCTCTCATCCCCTGGGACACTTATGCTGTCTTTATTTCAGTCATGTTTTATTTACCTCTGGCTCTCACTTACCAAACCTCTTCTTCATCTTTAGGCCAACACTCTATTTTGAGAGCTAGTTGACTCTTCCCTGGACTGTCTAGCCACGAAGATGACTGGACCATGATATCTTAGAAGTCAAGGGCCATCATATCTTTTTTTCTTTGGAAGTCTGCTCCCCAGTAAAGGCCTCCCATTCAGTGGATGCATAACAAATATCAATTAGTGATTGTTTTGTGAATGGTAAAGAGTTAAATTCAATTTAATCCATTTGACTTTCCTTTGAATTCAATGGACTTTTGTTGAATTGCTACAAATGCCCTACGCTGATTTGGAACTATTCAAGAGTTGGCTTTTGTGTTCTGGAATAGGAAAATCTAAAAGTGCTGGTTTTGAGAATTTTTTTAATGCCAGCAAAGAGCTTCAGAAGCTGTCTTGGGAAAGGTGCTCTTTGTTACATATGGAGACTGCAGAGATGCAGCCGCTTTTGAAAATGAGCCCCTCGTTGTATGTAATCCATCTCCAGAACACTAACATATTAGGCTGTAAATCGAATATGATTCAATGTTTTTAACAAGCATGTGCATTCAGCCCTTGAAAGTGAAAGTGAAAGTTGATTAGTTGTGTCTCTTTGTGACCCCATAGACTGTAGCCCGCCAGGCTCCTCTGTCCATGGAATTCTCCAGGCAAGAACATGGGTGGGTAGCCAGTCCCTTCTCCAGGGGATCTTCCCAACCCAGGGATCAAACCCAGGTCTCCCTCATTGCAGGCAGATTCTTTACCGTCTGAGCTATTAGAGAAGCCCAAGAATAATGGAGTGGGTAGCCCATCCCTTAAGAACTCTTAATGTTTGCAATGAATCCTGCAGCAGGTTGCAACCTGGAAGAGCAGCACCAGGGAGAGGAGCAGTGAGTGCCCCCTCATGATGCAAGAAATGCTGATGTGGGCGCTATCTGCACATTACATACGTAGGAATATCATTTCCTTCCCCCAGAAGTATATCCTCTCTAATAATTGCCTTGTGTACATTATCTTTTGGATCTGTACTTCAGTTCCACTTTTGAAAGATACACAAAAACACAGAAAGCCAGCTTTCTCGAAAAAGTTTTTTCAACTTTAGGAAAATGAGCGGTACAAGATTCATAATAAATAAAAACTGACTTCTGCCATCACTGTCAGGAGATAACAGGCAGTGAGAAAGACGGGAGGAGCTTTGATGTGTGTGAGCCCCAGAGCAAGGGCAGGGCTACCCATGGCTAGCCTTTCTTTTATTAGATGCACTCAATATTGGCAGATTTTACCAGAATGCCCCCAATCTTAATTTTATGTGAAAGCAGATTTTAAAGGGGCATCCCTGGTGGCTCAGGGGTAAATAATCCACCTGCTAATGCAAGAGACATGGAATCATTCTCTGGGTCAGGAAGATTCGCTGGAGGAAGAAATGGCAACCCACTCCAGTATTCTCTCTTGGAGAATCCCATGGGTAGAGGAGCCTGGTGGACTACAGTCCATGTGACAAAAAGGAATCAGACATGACTTAGGGACTGGGCAACAGATTTTTAAGACATAGAATAACAATGAAAAATCTATACAAGTCTCTTTCCAGATACTCCCTCCTCCCATGTAATTCAATAAAATTCAAGGAGACCAGTAAGCAGTAACCATCACCCTCTTCTCTGTGCAGACAGGACCTGTTTCAAGGAGGTCTGACAGCATCCAAATAGGTCCTGCCAGAAATTATGCCTTAACTCAGAAATCCATTTTTTGTGATGTCTGGATGGCCGACAGTGCTCCTTGCCCATGGTGAACATACCTCAAGCTGGCCGTACTACACCCAGAGTGCATTGAAGTGAATGGGGAGTTCAGTGCAATCAGGCACTCATTTTACAAAAGCCTTTCTGCAGCTGATATCATTATGAAGATATTTAGTGCTTTTTTAGATCTGAAGAGATGCAAGGGTTGGGATCATAAAATCGGTTCCTGAAAATATCTAACTATCTAAAGACCTGTCCCACCAGATTTCCTGGAGCACAGAGTGCCTCACTCTACCCTGGACTCCCTCAACAGATGTTGAAGGTCAACAGCTGCAGAGCACAGGGTTCCATCTCCATAAAGGCAGCTGGCAAACGCCCTACTTGTTATTCAGTTCCTAGCAAATGCTCTTGGCAGGTGCCAATTTGTAGTTGACATTCTCTTTCACTCTTATCTCTCTTTTTCTTTTCACAGGAATTCTTAGTGAGTTCTCAATAAGCAAAGAACACAGAACCTGTTCTAAGAACCCTGTGACGTATCCTCACTTGGCCGTGGTTTGGCTTCCATCTTTTTATCTGGCCTGGATGAGCTCCGGGTGGGGGCAGGAACTTTCTCTCACCTCCTGTTTTCACCTGGCCCTGCAGCCCTCTGCCCTTCATCTGGGGAGACAAATCCCTTTTCCGATTTGGAGAATGCACCGCTTCACTCCATGCAGCCTCGTGGGGTCTCCCTTCCTAACCGAAGGGCAGCTCACAGGAAATCTTCCTGGACATCACCAGCAAGATGAATCATGGACAGAATGACAACCAGATGAAAGACAAGTTCTTCTCACGCCCTCTTCACAGCCAGTGCACTGGGTCCCACCTTTTCCACATTTTCAACAACACTTTTTCTCTTTTATTGTTTTGACAATAGCCATGCTAACAGGTGTGGGTGATATCTCCTTGAATGCAAGATTTGACGGGCATTTCCATTTTGGGTGATGTCTGGATGGCCGACGATGCTCTTTGCCCATGGTGAACATACCTCAGAGTGTATTGAAGCCCTCCTGAAGAATTTTGTTTGTTTAGATGTTTTATTCTCACTCTCTTGTGCTGATCAACTAAAAATATGCACAACTTGACAGTTGCGGTTTAAGTTTTATTTTGGTGCAAAATGAGGGCTGCAGCCTGGGAGACAGCACCTCAGATAGCTCTGAGAGATTGCTGCAAAGAGACAGAGGGAGAAGGTCAATATATAAGATTTTGGAATAGTAATGTTCAGCATTTTCTCGTGCAACTATTAACCTCTGGTATGAATCCTTTGGAATGATGTCTATTCAGGTCCTTTGCCTAGTTTTATATTTATCACTGAATAATTACCACAGTAATTCATAATCAACTGAGATAGTTAGAATTTTTTTGCATATGTGATACAAATTGTTAAAATCTACTCCCTTATCAATTTTCAGTTATATAATAAAATGTTAACTATAGATAGCAGGGTGTATATTAGATCTCCAGAATTGTTAGGTAGTTAGAATAGGGAAAGGGAGTCCAAAATGGCAGTGTCTAAAAGAAAAAGAAAGGAAAAGTCCATGAAAATGGAACAAAAGAAAATCCAAGGACCGGAGGGAGAACCACAGGTAAAACAAACAGCCTTCCTGGCTAGCCTGATTTATATAGGGCAGGCTCAGGGGGAGGAGATGAAACATATAAAAAGAGGAGCCAAGATTGGGCCTCTCCTTTAGAGTCAGCCCACCCTCATGCCTCAAAAGTGTACTTTCCTTTGCTTGCCAAATAAAATTCTGAGCTTTAACCGAGCTGTAACACTGGACCGCTGCTTCAAATCTTTGCTGTGGGGAGACAGAACCAAGGAAATTACACAGCACCCCCCGACAGAACTTATTGATCTTATAGCTGGAAGTTTTTATCCTCTGACCCCCTTCACCCATTCACCTGACCCCCTACAACTGCCAATATACTGTGGTTTCTATGAGTTTGAATTTTTGTTTTTCAGATTCCATATATAAATGAGATCATATCTGTCTTTCTCTGACTCAGCTTCAGTTAGCATACATTCTCAAAGTTCACCCATGGATTTCTTTCTTCTTTTTCATGACCAACCAATATTCCATTCAGGGACATTTTTTCATTTATTTATGGCTTCTTCAATTTCTTTATTATAGTCTTATATTCTCAATGTGTAAGTGTTTCAGTTCTTTGGCTAAATTTATTCCTAAGTATTTTATTGTTTTAGATATTATCACAAATAAAACTTTTTTCTTAAATTTTCAGAGAGTTCATTTTTAGCATATAGAAATGCAGCTGTTTTGTATGTTGAGTTTGTATTCTGAAACTTTACTTAGTTAATTTGTTAGTTCTAACAACCATTTTATGGAGTCTTTAGGGTTTTCTATATGTTAGATCATTTCATTTGCAAACAGAGGCTATTTTAAAAAGAAAACTACCATATGATGCAATAATTCTGCTTCTGGATTTTTTTTAAGGATATAGAAAGGCTCAGGGAGCAGAAATGCTCTTCAAAAAGATATCTGCAGTCTCATATTCATTAAAGCCTAAGTGTCCGCTGATAGATGAACAAATAAAGAAAATGTGATGTATATTAGGTGTATAATGAAATATTGAGCCATAAAAAAGAAGGAAATCCTGCCATGTGTGACAACATGGATGGACCTTGATGGCATTATGCTATGTGAAATAAATGAAATACTGTATGATCTCATTTATATGTGGAATTCAAATGAGAAAAAAAAAAGGCAATGAACTCACAGATTCAGAGAAGAGATTGGTGGTCACTGGAGTAAGGGTGTTGGAGGTGGGTAAAAAGGGTGAAATGATCAAAAGGTATAAAGTTTCAGCTATAAAATAAATAAGTCTTAGGGATATAGTGTACAGCATGGTGAACATAGTCAAAAATACTGTATTGTATACTGGGAAATTGCTAAGAGAGTGATCTTAAATTTCTCACTACAAGGAATAAATCTGTAACCATGGTTTGTGATGGATGTTGATCAGACTTGGTGGTGATCACTTCACAATATATACAAATATTTAATCATTATTTTGTACACCTGAAACTAATATTATATGTTAATTACATCTCAGTAAAAAAAATCATTTTTCCAGTAATCAATAAAGTATGAGAATAAAAATTCTGTAAGCATATCAATCCAATCCAATTAATATTGCTTAAAAACTTCCCACAACAACAGCAGAATAAACATTCTTTCTAAGTGTACACTTACCAAAGTAAACCGTATTCTGGGCAACAAAACAAGTCTTGGCATACATAAAATTATCCAAACCATGCAAAATACACTCTGACCTTAATAGAATTAAACCAGATTTCAATATTCATTACTTGGGAAATTCCTATATATTAGGAAATTAAACAACATGCTTCTAGATAAAAATAGCTAAGCATTTGAATTAAGTAAAAACAATACAACATAACAAAATGTATGGAATTAAGCTACAGTAGCATTTTGAAATAAATTTATAGTATCCAAACGCTTATATAATCAAAGAGCAGATTAAATCTAAAACAAGAAAGGGAAGAGATTAATGTAAATAATGAAAGAAATTAAACAGAAAAGCAACAGAAAACAAAATTGAAATCAAAACCTGGCTCTTTGAAAAGATGAATAAAATTTATAAATGTCTTACCATTCTGATCTGAGATAGAGAATAAGACAAAAAGCACACAGATCACCATGCCAGCCATGAAAGTAAGCACATTAGATCCTACAGATATAAGGTGAACAACCGGACATTATTAGGCATAGCTTTACACACATAAATCCAACAAGATCAATGAAAATGGGTGAATTCTTTGAAAGAAAAAAACTACCAAAACCTCACTTAAGCAGAAATAGATAAGAAGATAAGATAGACTATAGGGACAGAAAGATAAGCTGTCAGAGGCTGGGAACAGGAGATGTCAGATACAGAAGAATATGACAAGAATTTTGTAGGTGATAGAACTGGTCTAGGTATTGATTGTGGTGGTGGTTATACAGCTATATGTTTAAAAACTCATAGAAATGAGCTAAATTTTAATGCAAATAATTCTATTGTGAAAGACACATCTCAATATATTTGATTTAAAAGACAATGCAAATATCAGTTCTGTTCCTGTCTTCAGCTTTTATAGCTCCCTTTGACTTCTGATAGCTTGTGTCTTCTTTTCCTCAGGCTTTAATGTCAGGATATGAGAACCTGTTATATTCCCCCACCCAGAACACGGCCTTTCTGAGTAACCATGGCTTCCACCCCCAGAACTTTCCTGTACCTTTGAGACCTGGCACCACCATGGGGACAGGTAAAAATCTGGAGGAGTTCCAGTCATGCAGAGAAGGCTTCATCATCATCCCTTACCATCTGAATTATAAAACGGTGGGCCCTGATACTGAGTGATGGGAAAAACCCTGTCTGGCTCTGCTCCTGATGAGTTCATATAACCCCAACTTTTACCTGGGTTCATTCAAAGTCAGCTCCCATCTGATAACCCTACAGCCAAACCTTTGCCCTAAGGAGTGGTCCAAAAGTAGAAGAAAAACAACCCTGCATGAGGATTTAGATACTATAAACCAGACCTCTCACCTGGAGATGCTTTTCTCCCAGCACATACTTGCCAATGTCTAGAGACACCTTCAGTTGTGACAACCAGAAAGATGCTACCAGCATCTATTAATAGTAGCCAAGATGCTACCAGCCAAGGATGCTTCTAGACATCTTACAATGACAGAAATGACCTTTAAGACAAAGAATTATCTGACCCAAAATATCAACAGTGCTGAGGTTGAAAAACTCTGCTACAGGCTTTGACACAATGATAAGAATCAGAAACCAGAAGGGGGTAAATATCTTGCCTCAAGAGCATGTTGTAGCCTCCCTACAAAAGCCCTAAATAGGTATGAGGCACCCACCCACTCCCATAACTATCCTTCAGAATGGTGAGCCTTTAATTCATGGACAGGCAGGAAAGGAAAGTGATTCTTAGATACTCCAGCATCAGTATAGTTCAGTCGCTCAGGTGTCTGATTCTTTGTGACCCCATGAATCACAGCACACCAGGCCTCCCTGTCAATCAGCAAAATCAGTAAACTCCTGGAGTTTACTCAAACTCATGTCCATCGAGTCAGTGATGCCATCCAGCCATCTCATCCTCGGTCACCCCCTTCTCCTCCTGCCCCCAATCCCTCCCAGCATCAGGGTCTTTTCCAATAAGTGAACTCTTCACATGAGGTGGCCAAAGTTTTGGAGTTTCAGCTTTAGCATCAGTCCTTCCAATTAACACCCAGGACTGATCTCCTTTAGGATGGACTGGTTGGATCTCCTTGCAGTCCAAGGGACTCTCAAGAGTCTTCTCCAACACCACAGTTCAAAAGCATTTATTCTTCGGCACTCAGCGTTCTTCACAGTCCAAATCTTACATCCATACTTGACAACTGGAAAAACCATAGTCTTGACTAGACAGACCTTGTTGGCAAAGTAATGTCTCTGCTTTTGAATATGCTCTCTAGGTTGGTCATAACTTTCCTTCCAAGGAGTAAGTGTCTTTTAATTTCATGGCTGCAATCACCATCTGCAGTGATTTTGAAGCCCCCAAAAATAAAGTCTAACACTGTTTCCCCATCTATTTCCCATGACGTGATGGGACCAGATGCCATGATACTCCAGCATAACTGATAGCATTTCTCATTCTTCTGTATTGCTTCCCTCTTGTTTTTGCTTCTAAGTCTTTTTCAGGGTTTAACCACCTTCTGGCCCAATTATCATCAGATCCCATTGCCAGAATGAATCATCCCCAGTTCAGTATCCCTCCTTGTATTTCACTCTGAGTGATGGAACACTGCTTCCCTAGGTGACTTAAACTCTAAGAAATGCAGAATGAGTTTACAACATAATCACATGAAACATCTGCTTGTTGAAAAAAAAACTCTGACTGCTCAAACTTTCTAACATTGCATCTACTGTGGCATCACTTTCCCAGAGTCTCTTTGTTCCAGTTGCCCTCTTTGACAACATGCTTCCCAGTAACTCAGGGACCAGGAAGATGCAGATCGCATTTCCCAGACTCCTTTGCTGATTTGCTTCAAGGATGGACTCTCCAGGGAGAGTTGGAGCTTGGAGAAGGGCGATGGACTTCCTCACTTTTGCTCCTGTTACCGTTGCTATAGCAACAATGGCTTGCATCCAGGAGCAACAGTGGCCTCCTGGGTCCACATTCTCATGGCACTACAGAACCCATCTCACAATGTCCTCAAACAAGTGTCTGCAACAGCTAGTCGATGCCCCCTTTCATAGACCTGAGGACTGACTCTGAAAGGTCTCCCCTCAGGTCTGCAGAGGCACCGGCACGGCTGGGTGGCGTGCCCCCTCCTCTGAGGCCTGAGGACCACAGGCGTCCTCCCCTGGCTCCTGGCTTCTTCCATTTTGAAGGCTGATATCCACTGCTTGCAGTTGCATCTGGGTTCCCTCGGCATTCTCTCTGAACAAATCCTGATGTAAGTCCCCTCTGTAAACCAAAGCACTACTCTGTTCTAACCGGCTGGATCCTGACTGATAGACCTGCTGCCACTATTGCTTCCCCTGCTGCTGTTACTGATACTGTTGCTGCATCACCCTAGCAATCTAGGTAGCAGCTCTAGTTGCCTGCTAAGTCTCTTCAGTCAGGCCCAACTCTGCAACCCTGTGACTGTAGCCCGCCAGGCTACCCTGTCCATGGGGTTCTCCTGGTCTAGTTACTTCACAATAAATGTACCAAGGGTAATGCAGACAACATTTTCTCACTGACAGTTGGTAGATCAAGTTGGTGAAAAATACCATTAAGACTATAGAACAGGCTTCCCTGTTGGCTCGGTGGTAAAGAATCCGTCAGCCACTGCAGGAGATACGGATTCAATCCCTGATCAGTGAAGATCCCATATGCTGCAGAGCAACTAAGCCCGTGGGCCACAACTACGGAGCCTGTGCTCTAGAGCCCAGGAACCACAACAACTGAGCCCACTTGCCCCAGCTTTAAAAGCCTGCGCACACTAGAGCTTGCACACCTCTGAAACAAGCCACTACAATGAGAAGCCTGCACACCGTAACTAGGGAGTAGCCCATTTGCCACAAGTAGAGAAAAGCCTGCACAACCACGAAGACCAGCACAGCCAAAAACAAATAATTTTTAAAAGACTGTAGAGCAACTAAAACAGCAATTTGAAAGGCAAAATGTGCAGACACTTTCAATTCTAGACATTATAAATGCGAAACAGAATTAAACCAAAGCACTACTCTGTTCTAACCGGCTGGATCCTGACTGATAGACCTGCTGCCACTATTGCTTCTTCTACTGCTGTTACTGATACTATTGCTGCATCACCCTAGAAATCTAGGTAGCAGCTCTAGTTGCCTGCTAAGTCTCTTCAGTCAGGCCCAACTCTGCAACCCTGTGGCTGTAGCCCGCCAGGCTACCCTGTCCATGGGGTTCTCCTGGTCTAGTTACTTCACAATAAATGGACCAAAGGTAATGCAGACAACATTTTCTCACTGACAGTTGGTACATCAAATAGGTGAAAAATACATTAAGACGGTAGAGTGGGCTTCCCTGCTGGCTCAGTGGTAAAGAATCTGCCTTCCAATGCAGGAGACATGGGTTCAATCCCTGATCTAGGAAGATCCCATGTGCTGCAGAGCAACTAAGCTGGTGCACCACAATTATTGAGCCTGTGCTCTAGAGCCTGGGAGCCAAAGCTGCTGAGCCCATTTGCTGCAGTTGCTGAAGCCTGAGCACACTAGAGCGTGTGCACCTCCAAAATTAGAGAAGCTACTGCAATGAGAAGCCTGCGCCTTGCAGCTAGAGAGTAGCCCGTTTGCCACAACTAGAGAAAAGCCAGCACAGAAACAAAGACTCGGCACAGACAAAAATAAATAAATAAAAATTTAAAAAGACTGTAGAGCAACTAAAACAGCAATTTTAAAGGCAAAATGTGCAAACACTTCCAATTCTAGACATTATAAATGTGAAACAGAACTCACTTTCTATTTTCCACGTAACATAAAGAGGGACTGACTATGTCTTCATCCGCTGACTGCTAAGGTCATCAGTCCCCTGCTGGGAGGGTCTCCCCACAAGGGAACACAGCAGACAGCTCGGATATCCTGAATCTGGGNCTAGACATTATAAATGTGAAACAGAACTCACTTTCTATTTTCCACGTAACATAAAGAGGGACTGACTATGTCTTCATCCGCTGACTGCTAAGGTCATCAGTCCCCTGCTGGGAGGGTCTCCCCACAAGGGAACACAGCAGACAGCTCGGATATCCTGAATCTGGGAAACCCATGGCATCAGCTTCTGCTTTCTCATCCATTGAGTTTCCACCACACCATGTACTTTTTTCCCTGGAGATTTCCTGTGAAAGACTGAGTTAACACTCTTTTGGATAGGCTCTACTAATCATGGAAAAACCGCAGGCCCAGGGGACACCATAAAAGGCCACGGACCTGCCCGCCCAGCGATTCCCAGCTGAAACCATGCTGAAGCTCCTTCCCTCCAGCTGCTGTTCCCCTGCAAGGCTCCACTTGCTGCTCTCTGCACTCTTGTTCTTGACCCTCTCATCCCCAGGTAAGGTGGCGGCTGATTACCTGGGTCTACAGTTCAGAAAGCTGTTGGGAAGGTCAGATAAGACCCTGGAATCAGTCATACAGATTCATAAACCTAACAAGATGACAACAGGACAGGACGGTAGAGAGATCATTCCTTCGCCGTTAGCCGAATGTGGATGGCGTCACATTCAGCTTTATCCTTACTTTGTAGCTTGGGATGTCTAGGTGAGGCACAGTGACCCACTGGTAGGCAGGTAGATCGGAGAGGATTGGATTCCATCAGCATCTATCGTTATATCTATTCAGTAGGTCAGAAGCAGATGGACAGAGACCTAGCGACAGGATTTAGTGCAGAGGGTGCGTCCTGGGGAACTCTGTCCTGTACGTCTGCCTCCTGAAGGAACTGACAAACCAGCAAAATAATGAGCACAACTCTCATTATGAGAGAGGTGTAGCCATGATTATAGAAGTAGGATGAACATTTAAAACCTGAACTAGACATCTTTGCAAAGTGAAAGGAACACTTATCACTGTATCAGAACTAAAGCAAAACCCAGACCTGTCTCACTTAAACTGGGCACCGGGCCACGCTATGCAAATGGCACGGACCCAGGAGATGGTTTCAGAAACAGAATTCGAGTCCCTAGGGAGGGATTACTGAGAAGATCGAGTGCTGGCCCACATTTTAAGAAGGGCTTCTTATGTTAAGTAGCATCGCACAGAGTAGGTACCTCAACATAAATCTGGAGGCCATTAGGAGGATAACAGAGTTTGGAATACTAACGCATGTGCGATGTGGGAAGAAAATGATTGGGCTGGGAAATGCAGACAGTCACATGAAATGAGAGACTCTGTGACCTTAAATCCTTAGGGCAAAGAATAAATATAAGACCTGTGAGAGGGGCCCGAAAGACTGTAAGCCAAACCACCCACGCTGCTATCTCTGTGGCCTCACTCCCCCTCCCTTGTGGTAGGTCCTTACACCTTCGGATTTTAGCTAATTAGCTTTCTTTGAGAACCCAGATCACTGAGGGGCTCTTAAAAATGTGATCTATAAATTCCCGGATGGCTCAGATCGTAAAGAATCCACCTGCAATGCAGGAAACCTAGATTTGATCCCTGGGTTGGGAAGATCCCCTGGAGGAGGGCATGACAACCCACTCCAGTGTTCTTGTCTGGAGAATCCCACGGACAGAGGTGCCCGGCCAGCTACAGGCCAGCTACAGGCCATGGGGTCGCAGAGTCAGACACAACTGAGGACTAAGGACGCACACCTAAATTACTCAGCTTGCTTTCTTTGTCAAGGCAAGAATATATTTATTTTCTCATATGGGTGATTCTCATACCATTAGTCTGTAAAGGTCCAAATATGTTATTTTTCCATTAACATGTACTCACAGTATCTTACCTTCCTGGTCTTCTTTCATAATAAATTCGTTGCTTGTACTCAGCTTGCCATGTTCTTATGGTCTCAATTGAGAATGTGTTTCTGCAGCCATCCAAAGCTACTGCTATAAACCTCTCCTCTTCTTTATCTCAGTTCCCGGGTTCCAGTCTTAACCAAAGAGCAATGTGCAAAACCCAAGAGTCAGTCCCCGTGTTTGGACTGGTGATCACAGCGTTGACCTTCCAGGAAACCCTCCACCTACCCAGTTGACCAATACAGAGGGCCCACTGCTCAAGTTTCAATTCATAGACTTTTTTCCTTGAAGAAGGAATTATTTTAGGAAATCGACCTATCATTTTCAAGAATAGAAATATTTCAAAGATATTCTACAGGGTCCATTTATTTCTACAATAGCAGTCACTTAGCACTGAACCCATAATCTCGGCCATAGTTTAAATCTTTCTTGCAACCTGATCGTGTTTGGTTTGTGTCTTTCAGTTATTTCTGTTTCTGATGCATTGATGGTACCCTGTGATTTCTGGCACCCCTACAGATTCTGTCAAAATGTTACTTATATTGTTCCCATGGCAGTTGGGGAGATATTGAAGGAAGGGTTCAAGTAATCATTGACTTTCCTTCTATGACTTATGGCATGGCTCAAAAATTTCAGAACTATATTCATATAGTATTGACTAGACATTCTTCTCTTTTTTATGATTTTCATGGGATTGAGGCTAGTATTTTACTATGAAACATTATCTGGATTTTTTTGTGTGCAGACAAACTTTAACTTGGTTAAGGCAACACTCTTCCTATTTAAAAAATAATGTTTATCAGATGTCAATGTTGATTTTCTTTTCCATTCTCCCCTTCAAATACATATTTAAGTTACTTGATCAAGTGGGAATATTGTCTATGTAATTGTTACAGTAAACAGGAACATCACCACCAAATTTTAATCAGAAAATACTGACATCATTCTTAGCTAGGAATGGCTTTGACAGGCAAGCATAAAACAATTAATGTGATGATAATAAAAACTATCTTACTTAATAGACTCCATCCAATATTAAATGTACCTTGCATTATTTCTTGACTGGTAAAATCTTGACACTATGAAAATTCTCAAGACACATGTGAGTCCAAGTGAAGCTATTAACTGTCTGTTTCCTAACTCCAGCTCTAGGTGGATTTTCCACTAGAAAGCCAGTTTATTTAGCTCTGCCACTAGAAAGCTACTTAGTAAATTAACTTTTCTACTGTATAGTCACCAGGAGGAAATAATGGTCTGGACACAATGACCAATTTTCAGCTTTCTAACACCCTTTACTTTTTTTTTTACTTTACAATACTGTATTGGTTTTGCCATACATCAACATGAATCCGCCACAGGTGTACATAAGTTCCCACTCCTGAACCCCCCTCCCACCTCCCTCCCCATACCATCCCTCTGGGTTATCCCAGTGCACCAGCCCCAAAAAGATATAACTGAAAGGGTCATTTAGCATGTCCAGAAATTTAAATTTCCTCTGATACACTCCATGATGAAAATTTCTTTGTCCCTTGAGTTAGGTAGATCATATCCAACTTGGAAAGAAAAAAAATAAATTCTACTTTCTGAGTTTATTGAAACATGAGGAGATTGAGAGGCTTTCTATTAGTTTAGAATGAACCGGTACCACATCTGAGTGGGCTTCCCAGGTGGCGCTAGTGGTGAAGCACCTGCCAGCCAATGCAGGAGATGTAAGAAACACTGGTTCGATCCCTGGGTCAGGATGATCCCCTGGAAAAGGGAATGGCAACCCACTCCAGTATTCTTGCCTGAAGAATCCCATGGACAGAGGAGCCTGGCCCTCCCGTAGAGTCACAAAGAACTGGACACAACTGAAGTGACTTAGCACACGGCACGTCTGAGTATCCACAGAGTTGTTTTTTTCTGAAACCTCCTCCATCCCTTATCTAAATGGACTGGAGGAAAAAGGAGGTGAAATGCCAAACATTTTAAAAGAAGCATAAGCACAGAGAAGCTGATGGAAGAAAACTGCAATGTTAACTATATGAGTCTGCAAGCTTCCTATGACCTACAACCCCAGAATGATCTTGATCTCGTTTAATCAAGGTCATTTCATTTCTTATCAAACTTATTTTTTCCCAATATGTTCCATCTACATAGGTCTTTCTGTTCTTCAAATAAACTAAGCAAAGGACCTTGCTCCCTATACACCTATCATACCCTCATGTGGATAACTACTTGTCTGTTTCATTTTCATCATTCACATCTCAGTTCAAATGCTATATCCTGAGAAAGCCTTTCTTGGTCCATTTTATCAACTCCATCCTCCAGACTATATCTGGCTTATTATTATATTCTAACCACTTAACACTTTGTGAAATTATCTCATCATTCTATTTTTCTATGGTAAACTTTTCCTCACTGAATATAAGTTGCTGTGAGAATAAGAAACATTTCTGCCATTTTCACTGTTCTATTGCTAGTATAAAGAAAAATGCCTAGTGAATAGATGACACTCGACAAATACTGGCTGAAGATCCATATAAAGGAGTAAAATAATGACATTGCGTATTTAGAACATACATTTTGTCCATCCCTTTGTTGTTTCACTTCAACATTTACCAAAGTTATTTTTGAAGCTTAAAGATATAAGGAAAGGAGAGTTTATCAGTATTTTGGCTCCTGGGTAAAAAGGAGATAGTGAATGTGATAGAGCAATTGGATGGACACTTTGTCCAGTTTCTTTCCTCCATGTAGAAATGCTCATGCTAGAGCTCATCTAATCTCACACCTAGATTTACAGGTTTATATTCATGGGCTAATGATTTTAATGAATCTTCTTCTGCAGTAAGAAGTGGTATGGGTTCTGCGCGAAACCACTGTCTCAATCTGGAAGGCATTTGCAGAAGAGACACCTGCAAAACAACAGAGGATATAATCGCCTACTGCCAAAGAAGGTGGAAATGTTGTCGCTCATGGTGGATTCTTATTCCCGTTCCAACGCCCGCTATCTATTCAGATTATGTAGAACCTGTTAAGCCTAAGATAAAATGAAACTTGGAAAAGCATCAAAAATGAAACATGCTTGTGTCTAAAAATTTTAGAATATACACATTAAACACTGCTGGCTTTATTATCAACTTCTATCATCCCTTGTCAATAAAAATAAATAACTATATTGATTCCAAATCAACCCGAATACTGCTTCTTTGAAACTCATTTCAATCCAAAAAAATCCTCTTTGAAAGTAAGAAAGATTGAGATTGACATACATACACAACAGTGTGTAAAACAGCCAGTGGAAAGTTATTATAAAGCACAGGAAGCTCAACTGGGTGCTCTGCATAATCTAGATGGGTAGGATGCGGGTGGGAGGGAGGAGGGAGGTCCAAGAAGGAGGGGATGTATGTATCCATATAGCTGATTCACTTCATTGTACCACAGAAACACAACATTGTAAAGCAATTATACTCCAAACGAAGCATAATAAGAAAAAGTAAAGGTTATTTACGTAATAAATTTTCAAAAAAATTATCTTAGAAAGATAAAAAACCAACAGGTTGCAAAAATGAAGATATCATTATATATGCAACATAACTACATGGACACACAGAGAGTTCAAAGGAAATTCAAAAGTCAAATATAGAGGAAATCTAGAAACTGTCTTGGAGTAGAGGAGATATAAATAGGAAAATGGGAGAAAACTGGAACAAGGCAAGAGAAAATAATTTGGGGTGATAACACAGGATTGTAACTGCATGACAGATAACTAGAAAGAGATGAAACCAGAAAGGAGGAAACGAAAAGCTGAAGACCAACAGAAATAAGTATACTAACACATAAAATCTCAATTAACAACTGCCCGCCAAAAGATATTTATGTCCTACTGCAATGAGGAAATATTGTGATCATATATAGATTCTCAATTATTTTACTCCTCTACACAAATAATTTGCTTTTCTAGAACCTAAACATTGTACTGTAGAAAACATAGGAACCTCTCTCAGGATATGCTGTCAATACCCCTTTTAAATAGACTTCAGATGTGTCACAACTTCCGACTACAACTTCTTCTTCCTCCCTAGACTCATAAGGTCTCACTTTCCTCTCTTGAATGCCCTTAGGACTTGAGTTCAACCACATACCTCAAAGTTGTTCTTAGAAGAAGTCAGTTTTCAGTTATATGGAGAACTTTGATGATTAAGGAAGTGTGGTTTGGTAAGTGAAGACTCCCCTTCTCTCATCCTATAATGCAGTATTTATGAAATCAACTAACGTTTGACATGGGAGATAAGAATATCAGTGGGGAAATGACAATCTCTCCAGAAAATGGTGTTGAAAAAACTGGGTAATCACATGAAACACACTGAAATCATGCCCCTATCTTATATTACACATAAAAAAATTAACCTGAAATGAATTAAAGACTTAAACATAAGACTCTATATCATAAAACTCTTCAAAGGAAAAAGGGGAAAACTCCTTCACATTTGCCTTGGCAACAAGATTTTTTTGGGATATGACATCAAAAGCACCAAGCAAAAATTAACAAGTGAGACTTGATACATCAAAGTAAAAAGCTCTGCACTGCAAAAGAAAGAATCTACAAAAATGGAAAGGTAATCTACAGAATGAGAGAAAATATTTGCAAACTATACTTCAGATATGGGTTAATATATATAAATACATAGGAAACTCATACAACTCAAAAAACAGAAACCAAACAACTCAATTTTTAAAAAATGGACAGAGGAACTGAACAGAAATTTTCCCAAAAAACCATACAAATGACCAAAAGGTACATGAAAAGGGTCTCAACATCACTAATCATCAGGAAATACAAACAAAAACCATAATGAAATATTACTGCACGCCTCTTAAAATAGCTAACATCAAGGAGACAAGAGCTAACAAGTGTTAGCAAGGATGCAGAAAAAACAGGACATCTGTGCACTGTTGGTGGAATGTAAAATGATCCAGTCACCATGCGAAACAGCGTGGAGGCTCCTCAATAAAGTAAAAATAGAGGGAAAGGCTGCGGGTCTCCTTAAGCTTTTGGCATAGAGTCTTTAGACAATCACGGTGATTGAGGAAATACTATGCTCTTTGACTCTTCTCTTCTCACCAACCTTGTCATATGGGACAATTATACAAAGGGTTATAACGGATGAGAACATTTTAGTTTTCAGTGTGAACTCAGTGTATTTACCTTTCAGATGCTACTAAGAACAAAATACATATGTGATACTGGCCTCTCTTTGAAAGAAATAACTTAAAAGTACAGCTTCGTTTTTCCAGAAATGGACTTTATGCAATTATATTCTTCCTCATATGATAAAGAGTCCCCTTGCAACACAGAGGACTTTTTGGTAACCAGGACTTTGCACTCAATGATCCTTCAAAAGATGCTGGTCAGAGATACTGACCTCTGAAAAATGTGAGAGCCCACAGAAAAAGTACAGGATAAGCCATCTGGTCTCCAGTGGTTAGGTTAATTTGTCACCAAATTTAGAGAGCCCAGGGTTTGGAAACATTCCAGCGGAAGCTGTTTTATTTTCTTACTTGTTAAGCTTCACTGACTAAAAGGACTCTTGGACTGCAGAAGTAAATAAAAAGCGCTGTATCCTGCTGTTCCTGATTACTCACTGCTCTATCAGGCATTCAACCATGAGACTTTATTTATTGCTTTCTGTGTTCCTTTTCTCTTTGGCTATAATACCAAAAGGTAGGTGGCGAATAACTGTAGACCTGGGTTTCTTAGGAGACCTGCTCGGACACTGACTTATACCATGGCCATCTTGACTCAGACCCTACCGCACAGTCTCAGGGATGGAGAGGTGGAGAGGTTCAACATGAGCGTCCTCCTTAGAACTGATGGGGTCCAAATTGGGAAGAAGGACAAGGATTTCACCAAGAGAAAACAAGTTCCAAGAGCTCCATGATTACAAAAGGGGGCTCAAATATAGGGGGATGGGAGAAGCCTTGACATCTGACACAAGGATACAAATCAAGTAGCTTTCACAAGAGCCCCCATCTCCAAAAGAGACAGTGGAAATGGCAGCTATTGGGTCAGACTTGGTTAGTGAATGAAAGTGACCTGAAGTCTATTGGCAAAGGAATATTTGTGAAGGGTGCAAGTTAGGTGTGTAAGAAAGCTCAGGAACAACAACAAAAAGAAATTCTATCAAACTATTAAAAACCAACAGGAAACAAGGGAATTTGGGAAAAGCATGGAAATTTGGGATGGTGCTTCAGTGGCAAAATTTTAAGTACAATGTAAAATAGGAAGGAAGCATTTTACCAGTCTGAGATACATCCTTGGTGCTCATGATTGAGAAGCTGGAATATTAAAGCGTAGATAAAGGAGAAAGGGAATGTGGTCATTTTCAGGCCAGTTTGTTCAGATCCTTGTAAAACTGATAAGACTGTGTTCTCCATTGTTCATGGCAGGATGTTCCAATCCTTCAAAATGACACCGGTGTTCACTTGAATCATCTATTCAGCTCAGTTCGGTTCGGTTGCTCAATCGTGTCCGACTCTTTGTGACCCTATGGACTGCAGCATGCCAGGCCTCCCTGTCCATCACCAACTCCTGGAGCTTGATCAAACTCATGTTGATCAAGCTGGTGATGCCATCCAACCATCTCATCCTCTGTCAGCCCCTTCTCCTCCTGACTTCAATCTTGCCTAGCATCAGGGTCTTTCCCAATGAGTCAGTTCTTCACATCAGGTGGCCAAAGTATTGGAGTTTCAGCTTCAGCATCAGTCCTTCCAATGAATATTCAGGACTGATTTCTTTTAGGATTGACTGCTTGGGTCTCCTTGCTGTCCAAAGGACTCTCAAGAGTCTTCTCCAACACGACAGTTCAAAAGAATCAGTTCTTCGCCTTCTTTATGGTCCAACTCTCACAACCATATATGACTACTGGAAAAAACCACAGCATTGATTAGACAGACCTTTGTTGGCAAAGTAATGTCACTCCTTTTTAATATGCTGTCTAGGTTGGACATAGCTTTTCTTTCAAGGAGCAAGTGTCTTTTAATTTCATGGCTGCAGTCACCATCTGCAGTGATTTTGGAGCCCCGCAAAATAGTCTCTCACTGTTTTCATTGCTGCCCCCTCTATTTGCCATGAAGTGATGGGAAGATTCTTCAAATACCATCGAAGATATTCCCTTGTTTGATCTTCGCCTGATCTATGAATATCTTAGGATCTCTGACATACAGTTGTCCCCTCTTGAGGAAGTTCACATAATTCTCATCTTGGCCTCAGTTCCGTCAGAAGAAGACACACTTGCAGTGATAGCTACTGTAAAATTATATGATGTTAAGGACTTAAAATTAGAAGGTAATTTAATGCTTAATTCTTTAATTTTACAGATAAGAGAATTTACATCAACCAAAATAAAAAATATTTCACTAAGGTCATGTAGGTAGGGGCAATTGCAGCTGGAAACAAATTTTTTTTTTAATTTTTTTAATTTTGAATTGGAGTGTAGCTGATTACTTTCTGCTACTTTCTGTTAAAAGGCCTTCTTTCTGTCAGATTTCCCTCAGAAAATCACCTCCTTTCTGTCAGAAAGGGTCTTCTTTCTGTCACATTTCCCTCAGAAATCATCTCCTTTCTGTCATAAAGTGCCTTCTTTCTATCAGGTTTCCATCAGGAATCGACTTCTTTCTTTCAGTAAGTGCTTTCTTTCTGTTAGGCTTTCCTCAGAAAATCTCCTTTCTTTCAGAAAGTGTTTTCTTGCTGTCAGGTTTCCCTCAAACATCTCCTTTCTGTCACAAAGTACCTTTTTTTCCCTGTTACGTTTCCTCTGAAATCACCTCCTTTTTGTCATAAAATACCTTTTCCCCCAACTGGTTTTCCTCAGAAAATCGCCTCCCTTCTGTCTTCTTTTTGTCAGTTTTCCTTCAGAAATCACCTCCTGTTTGTTACAAAATGCCTTCTTCTTGCTGTCAGGTTTCCCTCAAACATCTCCTTTCTGTCACAAAGTACCTTTTTTTCCCTGTTACGTTTCCTCTGAAATCACCTCCTTTTTGTCATAAAATACCTTTTCCCCCAACTGGTTTTCCTCAGAAAATCGCCTCCCTTCTGTCTTCTTTTTGTCAGTTTTCCTTCAGAAATCACCTCCTGTTTGTTACAAAATGCCTTCTTTCTGTCAGGTTCCTTTATGAAATCTCCTCCTTTCTGTCATGATACGCTTTCTTCTGTCAGGTTTCCCTCTTAAATTGCCTCCTTTCTGTCATGAAATACCTTCTTTTTGTCACATTTTCCTCAGAATTCACCTCCTTTCTTTCAGATTGCCACTTTTTTTCTGTCCTTTTCCCTAGGAAATCTGGTTATAACTGATGGAGATGAAACTACATTGTGTATAAGGAACAGCATGAAGGCCCCTAGGAGGCAGTAGTAAGTTGTTTCAGAAAATGTGCAGAGGAAATCTGTGATTATGTCAAAGTAAAAGCTGCAGGATGCAATGCTAAATCTGTAGGAACACTTCAAGAATGAGGTAACTTCTTCCAATGGTGTTCCAATGGATAACAACCTGCTTACCGATGCAGGGAACGTGGGTTCAATTGTAGTCCAGGCTGATTCCATATTCCACAGGGAAACTAAGCCAGTGTGCCCAAGTACTGAGCCTGGGTACCCTAGAACCCGTGCTCCACAAAGGAGAAGCCATTGCAATAAGAAATCCAGCACAGCAAGAAAGAGTAGTCCCTGTTCCTCATGTTATAGCAAGCACAGGCACGGCAACGTAGACCCAGTGCCGCCAAAATTAAACAAAATAAAATAGGAACGACAAGGACAAGGCCTCTAGACTCTATACTTGGAAGTAGTAATCACCTGCATCGGTATCACCCAGGGGTTTCAGTTTACCCTCAAAGTAGGATCAAGAAAGAGTTTTAAACAGCCTAGAAGAACTATACAGAAGAAAGATCTCAATGACCCAGATAACCATGATGGTATGATCACTCACCCTCAAAGTAAAAGCTGCAGGATGCAATGCTAAATCTGTAGGAACACTTCAAGAATGAGGTAACTTCTTCCAGTGGTGTTCCAATGGATAACAACCTGCTTACCGATGCATAGAACATGGGTTCAATTGTAGTCCAGGCTGATTCCATATTCCACAGGGAAACTAAGCCCGTGTGCCCAAGTACTGAGCCTGGGTACCCTAGAACCTGTGCTCCACAAAGGAGAAGCCATTGCAATAAGAAATCCAGCACAGCAAGAAAGAGTAGTCCCTGCTCTTCATGTTATAGCAAGCACAGGCATGGCAACGTAGATCCAGCGCCGCCAAAATTAAACAAAATAAAATAGAATAAAATAGGAACGACAAGGACAAGGCCTCTAGACCCTATACATGGAAGTAGTAATCACCTGCATCGGTATCATCCAGGGGTTTCAGTTTACCCTCAAAGTAGGATCAAGTAAGGGTTTTAAACCGCCTAGAAGAACTATACAGAAGAAAGATCTCAATGACCCAGATAACCATGATGGTATGATCACTCACCCAGAGCCAGACATCTCAGAGTGCGAAGTCAAGTGGGCCTTAGGAAGTGTCACTAGGAACAAAGCTAGTGGAGGTGATTGAATTCCAGCTGACCAATTTCAAATCCTAAAAGATGATGCTGTGAAAGTGCTGCACTCAATATGCCAACAAATCTGGAAAACTCGGCAGTGGCCACAGGACCAGAAAAGCAGGCTTCATTCCAATCCCAAAGAAAGGCAATGCCAAAGGATGCTCAAACTATTGTACAATTTCACTCATCTCGCATACTAGCAAAGTAATGCTCAAAATTCTCCAAGTTAGGCTTCAGTGGTTTGTAAACCAAGAAATTCCGGATGTTTGAGCTAGATTTAGAAAAGGCAGAGGAACCAGAGGTCAAATTGCCAACATCTGTTGGATCACAGAAAAAGCAAGAGAATTCCAGAAAAATATCTATTTCTGCTTCATTGACTAGACTAAAGCCTTTGACTGTGTGGATCACAACAAACCGTGGAAAATTCTTCAAGAGATAGGAATACCAGACCACCTGACCTGCCTCCTGCAAAACCTACATGCAGGTCAAGAAGCAATAGTTAGAACTGGACACGAAACAACAGGCTGGTTCCACATTTAATTAAAAACTTTTATGGCATGCAAAGCTCAGAATGCAACATTTCTTTCTTTTTCTTTCAGTTTTATTTATTTATTTTACTTTACAATATCGTATTGGTTTTGCATACACTGACATGAATCCACCATGGGTGTACATGTGTTCCCCATCCTGAACCCATCTCCCACCTCCCTGCAGCCCTTCTTTCTAAATAAAAATGCAACACCATGCTGCTGCTGCTGCTAAGTCACTTCAGTCGTGTCTGACTCTGTGCGACCCCATAGACAGCAGCCCACGGGGCTCCCCTGTCCCTGGGATTCTCCAGGCAAGAACACTGGACTGGGTTGCCATTTCCTTCTCTGATGCAACACCATACTCATCAACAGAAAAAGCACCTGTTTTGAATGATTTACTTAGGGTTCCCTGGTGGCTCAGAGGTTAAAGCGTCCGCCCGCAGTGCAGGAGACCCAGGTTCAATCCCTGTGTTAGGAAGATCCCCTGGAGAAGGAAATGGCATCCCACTCCAGTATCCTTGCCTGGAGAATCCCATGGACAGATGAACCTTGATGCAACACTATACTCATCAACAGAAAAAGCACCTGTTTTGAATGATTTACTTAGGGTTCCCTGGTGGCTCAGAGGTTAAAGCGTCCGCCCGCAGTGCAGGAGACCCAGGTTCAATCCCTGTGTTAGGAAGATCCCCTGGAGAAGGAAATGGCATCCCACTCCAGTATCCTTGCCTGGAGAATCCCATGGACAGATGAACCTGGCAGGCTACAGTCCACGGGGTTGCAAAGAGTTGGACACAACTGAGCGACTTCACTTTCTCTTTCTTACTGTTTACAGTAAATGTGTATTCATTGAAGTATTCCCCCCCCACCCCCGTCTCCATTTAGAGTGTACGACAGGCATTTGCGCTCAGTTACCAAATTTAGAAGTCATAAAACATAACTATGCCTAGAATTTGAGACTTTTGAGTAATGCCACTTCAGAGCTATGCTATTTTGCAGTGGTTCTATACCAAGTTGCCACCGATACCATAGCGTAAAATAACAAAGTGTATTATCTTAGATTTATGTTATCTCACTGGGCTAGTCAAGATGTTGCCAAAGCCACATGCCTTCTGGAGGCTCCTAGATACCACCCTCATGCCTTCCCAAATGGCATGATCTGAGCCTCCTCCATGGTTACGTCTTCCTCTGGCTCTCTTCTGACCCCACCCCATTTTCCACTTAAGGACCCTTGTCCTGACACTGGACCCATCAGGATAATCCAGGATAATCTCTCTATTTTAAGGTCATCTGATGAGCAACCTTAACTTCATCGGCAACCATAATTTCTCTTCCCATAAAGCCTAACATATTCACAAGTTCCACTGACTGCACATGGACATCCCTCATGGGTCTCTGCTCTGCCCACTCAGAGCTTTGACTTATGCCTCATTCTATAGAGAAAGAGGAGTGCATTATCATGCACTCATCACACACACAGTTAACATACAGTCCTTTAATCTCTAACTCATCAATGAACGTATCTTTATTGGCAATCCATGGTAGGTTCTGTCAGGATATAAGACACTTGAACAAACCACAGATCCTAACTTCCGAGGACTTACATGCTAGTGTTCACCAAGTGTGAACTCAGAATATGAGGAAAGGATGTCAAAGTCAAACAAGAACATTTCTCAAGTCTTTACCTGGCAACCCAGCAGGAGAGAGAAAAATGCAATCATGGCCATTGTAATAAAAATGTATAAGAGCACACCAGCAAATTATGATTGTATACATAAAGCACAACAATATACTGGAGTGGGTCCCCTTATCCAGCGGATTTTCCTGACCCAGGGATCGATTCCAGGTCTCCTGCATTGCAGGTGGACTCCTTACAGTCTGAGCCACCAGGGAAGCCTATAATTCTTTTAGCAGTATATTGTGAGGAAGGTAGGATGTTAATTCTAAACAAGACTTAGAGGATAGTTGTACATTTATGTTAGAGTTACATCTTTCCATTAATACACTTGGGGTTTATTCTAAGATGTGTGTTTTTTTAATGGTATAAGATATTTAATATAGATTCTTCAGATAGCCTTACCACTTGTAATAAAATTATTTTTTAATAAATGAATAATGTTCAACCATAAATAGTGTCCATTTCTGTTCCATGAGTTTTTGAATGATAACAGTGTTGCCTGTTTAGAGTTTGGGGACAGATTCTAAACAATATTTGATAAAACTTTCCCTCAACACAGTATAATTTTTTTACTATATTGCCTATAAAAGAAGTATTATACGCAGTATAATTATAATTCTTACTATATTTTCTTTTAAACAATACTTAGGTAAATAGTTAGAGAAGGGCATATCAACCCAGTCCAGTATTCTTGCCTGGAGAAACCCATGGACAGAGGAGCCTGGTGGGCTACAGTCCATAGGTTGGACATCACTGAAGCGACTTAGTACAAGGTAAATGGTGGCGATATTATTGTAAAAGAGAAATCTCTTGCAAACATAAACTGGTCTAAATATCATTTTGACAAGTGAAGGAAAAAGGTTCTAAGAAGTTAAGGATCTTTCCTGTCAATTTATGGTGGATGATAAGGTTAAGGGTTTATTACAGACAACAAAGATGTAAGGTGTATGATAAAACGTAAAACAAAAATAGAAACAATACAGATTGTACAGCAAGAGAAGAATCATAACAGGTTGAGAAATGAGGGTAAAGACTTCAATACCATAAAGATAAATATCTTGTTTGAAGTGCCCACGACCTTGGCCTGATGCTTTCTAGAAGCCAAATAGCAAAGTGAAATACTGCCACTTGTATTTTTTTAATAAGAATCAATTGACTTGATTGCTAATTGCTTGCTTAGGAGAAGCACAGATATTGCTGATAGTAATATAAGACACAAATTCCTGCTTGAGTTCTTCATAAAGAGAATACCAAGTAACACATAAGCCAAATGTCTTATAAACTCCAGACAAGAACCAAGTCTAAAACCCAGATCTGTAGATTTTCCACCTCATTATGTAAATATGTTAGTTTCTGATTCTTCTCAGCAAGACAATAGATTCCCTTTACATCATCAGTTTCTTCCACCCTTCAATCAAGATAATATACATGGTTTTTCTAAGAATGACAATTCCCTCAGATCATATCTCAAGGTAACTTTTTATTATACATTAATATAATAAACAAATTTAAAAATGTTTAATGTTAAAAAAATTTTTTTAATGTTCACTTAGACGGAAAGCTCCCAGATGATGATGATTTCCAAGGATGGAATATAATATAGACAGAAGTCAATCACTTTGATGGATGAGCTATAGACCACTGTTTTAGCTTTAGTATAAATGGAAATATCTATATTGAGTTCCTGGTCTCAGGTTTTTGCATAGATACATATGAAAAGCTGCTGTAATTTGGCAAGTGTACTCATTTAGTAAGGATTGCATTTTTAGACAAAAGTGAAGCTGGACAGGTTGTAGCACATAGACTCTGTGAATGAGCTTAAATAGGATCCTGCAAAGCTGCCTTGGACAGTGTCCCGCATCCTTACACCAACAGCCTGGTTACCAATCTGCCATACTTCCAAGCTGGCATTGAATCAGCAGGAAGATACATCATTCCCAAGTGTAAATAAAATGCTTATTATCTTGATCCCAGTTGAGTCATTTTTAAATGTAAAAATTAAATACTTGAAAACACAGGATTCCTTGTAAGCATGCTATTAGTTGAAAGAAAAATCCAATGTCTCACATCAACCTAGGATTTTCCTCTGCTGCTTCATATAATTTTCCTGGTTTGTACCAAGGAGATCAAACCAGTCAATCCTAAAGGAAATCAGTCCTGAATATTCATTAAAGGACTGATGCTGAAGCTGAAACTCCAATACTTTGGCCACCTGATGAGAAGAACTGACTCATTGGAAAAGACCCTGATACTGGGAAAGACTGAAGGCAGGAGGAGAAAGGGATGACAGAGGATGAGATGGCTGGATGGCATCACTGACTCAATGGACATGAGTTTGATCAGGCTCCAGAAGTCGGTGATGGACAAGGAGGCCTGGTGTGCTGCAGTCCATGGGGTCACAAAGTTAGACACGACTGAGCGACTGAACTGAACTGAACCTATATTCATGCACAGAGCTGAAATAGGGTTCATATTCTGAGGTATGAATTTTCTGAATAGTCAATGATGGACTAAATCTTATACTATCAAGAACATCTCCTGTATTCATTCTATCAGAAAGTAGGTGATTATATTAATATCTACAGTCTTTTATTATTTTTTTTTTAATTTTGAAAAGTATCAACGATCCACAAAAGTAGAGGGAACAGTACAATGAAATGTCACATGTCCATCATCAAGTGACAACCATTAGCAACCTGTGGGCACATTTGTCTCTGCTAAAGCTTTACATGCCTTCTTTTCCCCACACAATTACTGTGAAGCAAATCTTAAAGATCATGTTTTTTTCATTAAGTAGTTCAGTATATTTTTTCAAAAAGGTAAGCACTCTTTTCTTAAACACCAAAACAATCAATCCAGTTATGGCACTAAAATATTTCACAGTAATTCCTTCTACTTTCAGATACTCTGTCAGACTCCAACCATCACATCAGTATACAATCTCATTAACGATTCCTCATATGTGCTTTGTTTCAGGGCTTTAGACAAATATTTACTACAAGCTAGTTTGGTTCCAGGTAATGTGTGGCACATTCTAATGTGTTTTATTATATTTTTTCCTTCATTGTAATGATGTATCAAGTGCCTAATACATGTCAGGGAAAGTTGAGGATCCTTGGAACACATAAGTAAATAAAACAGACGGAGTCCCCACCTTCTTGAAGCTCACGCTGTAGGAGGATAAGGCAGGAAATAATGAATAAAAATAATAAAAGTAAATCTGCCCATTGTTAAAAGGGGACAAGTGATTCTGGGGGAAAAAATTATATCTGGCTAACGGTTATTCCAATACTTGGCCACCTCATGCGAAGAGTTGACTCATTGGAAAAGACCCTGATTCTGGGGTTGGGGGCAGGAGGAGTAGGGGATGACAGAGGATGAGATGGCTGGGTGGCATCACCGACTCGATGGACATGAGTTTGAGTGAACCCCGGGAACTGGTGATGGACAAGGGAGGCCTGGTGTGCTGTGATTCATGAGGTTGCAAAGAGTCAGACACAACTGAGCGACTGAACTGAACAGAACTGAACTGTGGGCAGAGATGCAATTTTAAAAAGATAATCGGGGGAAGGCTGATTGGAAAGGTGTGTTTTGAGGAAAGGCTTAAAGGAGGAAAGGGAATTAATCCTGCAGATATCTGGAGGAAGTGTCTAAATCAGAACTAGCTCAAAATCTCTAAGACAGGATAAGATTGGTGTGTTCAAGAAACAAGAAGAAGGCTAAAATCTTTGACATTTAATAAAAATAAATGATAGCTTGAGGGAAAGGAAAGAGCCATAGCAATGCGTGAACAGAATAAGCATGACCCACTGCTCAGTGACTACAACCAGGTATATTTAGGAAAGCAGAAACAGCGGAATATTATATTTCATAGAAAGTTTGAATTACAAACATTCAAAGATGGACATACAATGTTTAACCTGCTCAGTCTATCAAACCTCTAAAAATATCAAGTTATTTTTAAAAGGTGGTCTCAGTTTTATATATATTTAGAATGTATATCACCATGTTTACTGCTGCCTATATGACATTTTCCTGAACAATCCCATTCACTTGGATAGTTTTGCCTATTTTTTCTATAATACAATGACCACCCAATGTCTATTTTCAGAGGCCTAGACCTCACTCTAGCGCTGTTAGCTTATGGTGTGCACCATGGACTGAATACTTTCATCTGAGCATACTTAGTATGACTGATCACCCAATATCAAAGGCAGAAATATGGTCTTCATCTGGCTTCCCTTCTTTCAGCCTCTTGCCAAGTCCAGGAGGTCTCCAAACCCTGCCGACTTCAAGTTCACACACTCCTGTTGCTGCTGGTAAGTTGCTTCAGTCGTGTCTGGCTCTGTGTGACCCCATAGACGGCAGCCCACCAGGCTCCCCCGTCCCTGGGATTTTCCAGGCAAGGACACTGGGCTGGGTAGCCATTACCTTCTCCAATGAATGAAAGTGAAAAGTGAAAGTGAAGTCACTCAGTCATGTCCGACTCTTAGCTACCCCATGGACTGCAGCCTACCAGGCTCCTCCATCCACGGGATTTTCCAGGCAAGAGTACTGGAGTATGGTGCCATCGCCTTCTCTGCCACACACTCCTAGGATATATATATATATTCAAACATTTCAACCATTGAGACCCATGTGGAAGCAAGCTAATTTCCTTTAACCACATATGATGTATTACTGTACTGAATATTTGGCTTCCCTGATGGCTCAACAGTAAAGGATCTGCCTGACAATGCAGGAGACGGGTTTGATCCCTGGGTGGGGAAGATCCCTTGGAGAAGGATCTTCAGAAGAATACTCCAGTATTCTTGCCTGGGAAATCCCATGGACAGAGGAGCCTAGCTGGCTGCAGTCCATGGGGGTCACAAAACNATATTTGGCTTCCCTGATGGCTCAACGGTAAAGGATCTGCCTGACAATGCAGGAGACATGGGTTTGATCCCTGGGTGGGGAAGATCCCTTGGAGAAGGATCTTCAGAAGAATACTCTAGTATTCTTGCCTGGGAAATCCCATGGACAGAGGAGCCTAGCTGGCTGCAGTCCATGGGGGTCACAAAACAGTCGGACATGATTTAGTGACTAAACAACAATACTGAATATTTATATATAAGGTAATGTATATTATATGCATAATAAATATTATATGTGTATATATAGTCATATTATTATATAATGTATTGTGATATTGAATATTTATAAAGTAATATGTAATATAAGGTAATTTATGTAATATAAGGTAATACATGCATAATAATGTTTATATGAGGTATGTTCATACTGTAAGTATATATATGTAATATTTCACACGCTGCTGCTGGAGTCGTGTCTGACTCCCAACCCTATGGACTGTAGCCTGCCAGGCTCCTCTGTCCATGAAATTTTACAGGTAAAAATACCAGAGTGGGCTGCTATGCCTTCCTCCAGGGGATCTTTTCCACTCAAAGGATTTACGTCTTTTGCTTTGCAGGCGGATTCTTTATTGCTGAGCCACCAGGGAAACCAAATATTTCACATATTGTGCCCCAATATACTGGCATCAGGAACGCTGCTCCATTTGTATGACACGTGCACCAGGCTCAAACAAAACACGCATCCGGACTGTCTGCAGAGGAGGCTCTGCCCAGCGTGGCGACGCTCAAAGGCCTGCAGGGTCTTCCGTGGGGCTTTCCCCAGAGCTGCGCGCCCGGCGCAGGGCGGCTCCCCACGCGCCAACGGCACGTGCTGGGCGAAGCTGCTCACCTGGACACACAGGCGTGGATGCTAACCCCAGCCTGTCTGCCTGACGCCGTCCTTAGCTTCCAGGTCATCAGTCTTCAACTTCCGGGTCATCAGCCCGCGCATCTCCGGAAACACTTTAAACCCGGTCCCCGGAGGTCAGTGACGCTGCTAGTGGTTGGGTCCCCTTGTCCTCGAGGCTACAAGGGCAGACCTGCTCAAGGATAGGTGCCGGGACGGAGGCTGTGGGGGCCTGGCTGGAGCCCTGCCCGCTGGGGTCAGGGGACGGCGAAGAGCCTACCTGGAGAGCCGGGCCGGCTCTGCGGACACGACTCGGCCGTCAACCCCCCGGGGGCAGCCAGGTGCCCACAGAGCGGGAGGAGCTTGACGCTGCTCTGGACCGACCTGGGGCTGACCTCGCACCAGGCTGGCTGCGTTGGACCGGTCCCCAGGCTGTGGCGGCCGCGCTGCCCCTCATACAGATGGGCTAAGCTCCCTGGACCGAGTGAACTCCCTTTGAGGCCCGACGCAGGGGCTTCCAGGGCCCAGCGGCCCGGTGGGGCGGGTCCTGGAGACCCCGTGGACCGTTGATCCCCGGGCGCCTACCTGGGCGGGCCTGCGTCCCCCATCCTGGGCAGCCTGTGCAGTGCGCGCCACCTCGCGGCCGTTCCTGGGCGTGCACCTTCAGCTTTTGGCTTCAAGACCCTTTCTGGCGGGAACTCACAGCCGGCCTCTTCTTGGCCAGGCCCATCTCAAGGGTGATTGTAGCAACTAAAATGACATCCCTCGACAAAGAAAGAACACGGGAAAAAAAAAAAAAAAAGGACTGCGTGGCTGAAAACAACACAACATACACTTATTTCTCACAGTTCTGGAAGCTGGGAAGTCCAAGATCAAGGTGCTGGCAGATTCTGGTTCTGGTGAGAGCCAACTTACTGGTTTGCAGAGAGCCATCTTCTTGTATCCCCACCTGGTGGAGAAGGAGAGAACTGGCTCTCTGGCTGATTGTTAAAGGGCTCCACCCTCATGAAGGAATTACCTCCCAAATGGCCCACCTCCAAACACCATCACATTAGGGATTCGATTTCATTATATGAGTTTGGGGGGCACACGGACTTTCAGCCTATAACACTATCAAAGGAAGAATAGCACTGTGGGACCTGGAGAGGAAGAAGAAAATGTGAGCGTAATTATAGCATGTACCCTAACTTGGTTTAGGGCTTCCCAGGTGCTAGTGGTAAAGAACTTGCCTGTCAATACAGAAGACGCAAAAGACAAGGGTTCCATCCTTGGGCCGGGAAGACCCTCTGGAGAATGAAATGGCAACCCACTCCAGTATTCTTGCCTGGAGAATCCCATGGACAAAGGAGCCTGGCGGGCTGCAGTCCGTGGGGTCACAAAGAGTCGAACTGACTGAAGCGATTTACCGTGCACGCACTAACTTGGTGTATCATGGCAGACCAGGGAAGACAAAATGACAATGAGTTGGATAAAACAAGTTCAGAGTCAAGGAGGATGGGCTTGCCACCGCATTTGAAAAGTGGGACACCAGGAGCTTTAGGAGTGAAGAGTTCAGTTAGTTTCTAAACACAGATAGGAAACAGCTGAAGCTGGCATTTCAGCACATCTTGTGGTAAGAAAATGCAAGACAGAAAATGTTAAGTGGATCCCTGCCTCCAAGAATATCTACAGAGATGTGTGAGCACAGTTGCTGTGGTTCAGGTAAGANTTATAAATTAACACTGGAATAGCAGTGAACAGTAATAACTCACCTCAGTCAACACTGCACCAAAATGTATACATTTGAGTTCTACATCTGGTTGCTACCCTCAGGCGCAGTACTTCCTTCAGGGACCTTATTTTATTAAGATGATAAAGATAGCACAGTATGCATTGATAAACCTGGATGATGAAGTTGTGTGTGTTTAGTATAATTATGATTTTTCTCTATTTTAACATAGATGAAAATAAAGATAATACACAAAATTAAAATAATGCAGCCAAAAACTGAAATAAGCTCACATCCACACGAAACCAATGAGTTGTCATCAAACTAACTTGAGAAATATGGCTGAATGATGGTGACAGCTATTCTGGGCGCATCCTTTCCAGTAGGGTTGGTGGAGCACACATGAGGAGTATTTTGAGCTCCAGAAGAGTTGAGTTTCGAAGGGATTGGGTTCCAATAGCACCAGACCCTTGTATTTTCTTTTAAAAAATAGCTAAAATACAGTATTTTGAAATAGATATAAAGGTACTCCAGCCTATGCAATCCCTATGTATGATTCAGTTGAAACAGTCTCCTAAGAGGCTTTGACAATTTTCAGGAAAAAGTTGCCTTTAGAGGGTTCCAGAAAACCTAATCCCAGTTCACTCAAACTACCAAGTCGTCCTGTCTCTGAGATTCAGTTTAGGAATGTTTTTTTCTAGGAATAGTCCAGTCATCAGGGTATGTGCCTGAGTGTGGTGGTTATGCGACTGGGGAGGCAGAGTGGGTTTGTGGAGAAGACAGGGTGGAAATTTCTAGATTTCCCCTCTCCTACAAGTTCTCTGATAGATCTGTAAGTTTCAGATGCCCAGGTGAGCATAAACGCCAAACCTTCAGATCATTACACTCTGAAGTAGGGACCAAAAGCTGCATTGCCCGTGGGAGTGCAGACTGTGTTTGTCCTATTTTCTTTTTCTCGCCTCTCACATCTCTGACAGCTTAACTTGGCAGAGTTCATGAATAAGAGCACCAAACTGATTACTTTGCATTTTCCTGTCACAGAAATGTTGTCTGTGCAGTCACTTGGAAAAAATGAATGTAAATTCCACAAAGGATCAAGTTCTTGCTTAGGAAGCTTTTTGCAAACTCATTAAATTGATGGCTTTTGGAGAGGGACCAAGAAGAGAAGCCATGATAGGGAAAAACTGTCAAGAAAGTGCTCCGTGTAATCTGCTTTCTAGAATAAGGTTTATGGTGTGTATAATGACCAATGGGGAAAATATACATAAGGCTTGGAGAAATGTAGTAGCAGTAAGTATTAAACTAAAATTATAACATGCAGAAAAGGAGGGAGGGAAGAAGACAATAAGTTAAAATGCATTTGATGAAACGTGAGCTAAGTCAACTTCAGTCATGTCCAACTCTTTGCGATCCTATGGACTGTAGCCCACCAGGCTCCTCTGCCCATGGGATTCTCCAGGCAAGAATACTGGAGTGGGTTGCCATACTCTCTTCCAAAGCATCCTCCTGACCCAGGGGTCGAACTTGTGTCTCTTACATCTCCTACGTTGAGAGGTGGGTTCATTACCATTAGGGCCACCTGGGAAGCCCTTTGCCAATTAGCCACATATATTAATGTATATCCTTAGAAATACAAACTCTCTAAAATGTGAAAAATGCCAAATACTCAAAGCAGAAAGGTACTGAGAACTATTATGGGGCCACCCTTTTGCATGTATGACATAAACCATTGTGGTCAAGCAGGCAGAGCTGAAAAATTGAGGGAAGCACTCAAAAATGTCAGAAGAATTTATCTCTCAAGAGGCTTATTTCAGATTACAAAAGGTCTAAGCCAGGGAGCAGCAAGGCCATTTATAAAGATGTTCTCCATAGGATATGAAAAGGATGCACTTTCTTCAGCTTCAGGCAGAATGTGGAGTAAAACCGATCCTGAATGGTACGTTTCCCTTCAGCTTTTCATTCTAAGTATTGGCAGAAGTTTAACATATAAAGGACCATGATGGGCCATCAAAATAAGATACATACACGTGTCACAGGCACGCACCGGCCCTAGGAGGTGCAAGGTGTGTAAAGGCGAGCAGTGCACTGTTATTGAACGTGCTTAGTAGCGATGTTTCTGAGAGCCACCAGATGTCAGCATCCGATAACTCTCTGAAAGAGACTCTGGCTTCCTTTTTGATTTTTCTCTGCGACAGACTTTCTGTTCAGCCATTTTCTCCAAACACAGAGAGAGTGAATGAGAAATTGTATAACATTTAAAATAACGCAGATAAAAATAGATGAAGATCAGCAATTCGTTGGATATAACTGTTTTCCTGTCCCAAAGTTATGATATGTTAAGCAAAGTTATTTGTAAAAACATCAGCGTGCGTGTGTGTGTATAATGTACATTGCCGTGGTATGAGAAAGAATCACTTCAAACATATCCTTACCCCCTTAAGCTCTTAACACGTGCTTTCTATCTGCTGCATCATGGGGAAAATGAGGATATCTGATTGTTTCTTTCCTGTTTTCACTCTTTTGTAAATTTAGCCCTTTCTGCATTTTGTGTGGTTATTTTTAGATCTCTCAACGTTTCTGCAGAGCTAGTACTACCTTGAAGGCTAGAAAAGTCTCTTGCTGATCACATGTGCAAGGTAAAATCAGTGAATTTGTGAATGAATCAATGTAAGGAATTAATTCATCCTAGGGAAATAATTTAAAGAGCAAGTCACGTCTCTTAGGCCAGACCATGAGTTTTGAAGAAGCCGTGTTGGAGAATCTGAATCATTAAGTTTCCTTGGACTACAGGTATTCTGAGTCTGCAGATGACAATTAAGAATTTACCATTTGTCTTCCCCCTTATGTCGCTTCCTCTAAGAACCTGACTTTAGGGAGAGGAGAGCCAGAGACAGGAAGTTTCTGTGTTTCTCAACTGTGAAAGATATAATCAAGTGAGACCCATCAAAGTCCTCTGCTCACAGTCGACAAACGAATATTATACAAAGTCTATGTATGTGCAGGCGGCTGTTTTGGAGAAAGGGGGGCACAGGACTAGGGAATTTTGACACTCAACAAAGGTCCTAAAGATTAGCTATGCAGTGATTTTCTGCTGAGAACTGGCTACAGTTTGGGCATATTTATCCCCCAGTTCCTTGGGTGAGGTCACTCTTTCAATCCCAATTCTAAAACAAGGTCTCCCCTTTTCTCTGAGAAACTGTAGCTACAGAATGAGATTGTAAAAAAATCCATTCATTTAGCAGATGTGTATTTAGCCCAGCTCTCTGTGAAGCACTGTGCTAGGTTCTGTGGGGGGATACAAAGATGTATTCAAAACAGCCCCTGTTTCAAGAAGCTTAAAATGAATCATCTAATGAAATGACAACATAGTTTAGTCTTAATGTTCTAGAATTCATTAATACTTGAAACTCCTATAGCACAATTAGGGAGAGGATGCTGAATCATCTTGCTAAAAAGTCCTCATTGGTACGTTTAACATACAGTGAAATCAGATTTTACCAGCCGACTTTTTATGACAAAGTAATTGAAGTTTTTAGAAGAAAATGGCTTGCTTCAGGCTATGGAGTGAGCTGAGATTATATAACCATTCTCACCAGCAAGCTGCTGCCAGTCTATTCTAACTCCTAGTATATCATGATTAAAAACATTTTGTTATGCCACAGGTACAACAGAAAATGGAAATTCTTGGGTACTTTTACATTCAGGGTCATTGTTAATATAATAATTCTGGACTTGGGTTCCTGGGCACTGTTTGGCAGGGGAGAATTTATTTCAGTTTATCTCAGAAGGATATGTAGGATTTACCTCTTCTTTTACCTCAAGTTTATGAAACTGAAGCACTTCCCCACTGTTAGCTGTTTCTCACCAAATCTATCCACTTTCTAGTAAATACATTAAAGCAGCAGCCCCCCTTTTTTGGTATTAGGGACCAGTTTTGTGGAAGACGATTTTTCCATGACCTGGCAGAGGATGGTTTGGGGATGACTCAGGTGCCCTGTGGTGATTATGCACTTTATTTCTATTATAATTACATCAGCTCCACCTCAGATCATCAGGCACTAGATCCCAGAGGTTGGGGGCCCCTGCAAAGCACAGCACAGGAGGAGCTCAGGTGTGTCCATGTACACCTGGGAACATTTTCTCCCTCTTGCCACTGAATGGGGGGCTGGCAGGAGCAGAGCCTTCACTCAGACAAGAGAACAGATGGGTAAGAACATTCCTGCATACAGCTCTGGGGATCTGGGTGGAGAAGAGATTCCACACCCATTTAGTTTTCAGTCTGCCTTCACATCATGTTTATGATTTTGTGGAAAAAAAAAATGTCTAGTTTCGTTAACTGAAGGCTGAATTGAATTACCTCCTAAACTTGCATTCCGACCCAACAATAACTCTTCATGTACCATAAGGAAAAAGAATCCCAGATTCACACGGCTTGTATAGACTTGAGTAGACTTATAGCTTGCAGTTTATTCCTTTTTTGTGAATATTTTCAAACATGATATTGACAAGATGATGGAAGAGACCCATTAGTGCTAGAAAAATGACATGTGTATGTGCCTGTGTGTATCTGTCATTTAATAAAATAGAGATGAAAGTGATGAAAATATGCAAGAGAAAATATTTGGAAAAATAACTAGCTATCAGTTTGAGGATAAATAACCTATTAGTTACTGAGCCTGCATAAGCAACCATACTGAGCAAGGGATTCATTTGAAGATGGTTGAGCCTGTGACACTATTCATTTTATCTGTGTGCTTCAGAAATCTCAGACATTTGAAAGAAAAGGTATATGAAGGAAGGACTAACAATTTTTACTTGTAGAGAAATGCTTTGAGATTCAGAGATAATATGATTTTTTAAAGTTGGTTATTCACGGAAATTAAAAAACATTTTACATGCTAGTGTAACTAACTCATGGATATCTAGTCTTATGGCAGGACCATGGCATGACAAGTCAAAGGAATAAGCCCATCTAATCTTTGTACCGGGGAAGGCAATGGCACCCCACCCCAGTACTCTTGCCTGGAAAATCCAATGGACGGAGTAGCCTGGTGGGCTGCAGTCCATGGGGTCGCTAACAGTCGGACAGACTGAGCGACTTCACTTTCACTTTTCTCTTTCATGCATTGGAGAAGGAAATGGCAACCCACTCCAGTATTCTTGCCTGGAGAATCCCAGGGATGGGGGAGCCTGGTGGGCTGCCGTCTATGGGGTCACACAGAGTCGGACACGACTGAAGTGACTTAGCAGCAGCAGCAGCAGCAGCAATCTTTGTACATTCCTCTCAATTTTGCTGTGAACCTAGAACTGCCCTGAAAAAATAAAATTAGGTACACTGGGTAGGATCTGTACTAAAATGTTGAAAAGAAACTGTGATAAAATTTATTCTTACCTTTTCCTGATCTTTGTACAAAACATTTATCTTTCACTCTTGTGTGTGATCATTGCTGTGGTTTTTTTTTTTTGTAAATCCTCTTTATTTTAGCTTGATGAAGTTGCCCTTTATTCTTAGATTCTTAGTGTTTTGATCACAAATGAGTGTTGTTTTGTTAATTGCTTGCTCTGTATCAGTGAAGATAATTATATGTTCCTTCTTTTAGTGTATGTGTTAAGGTGGTGAATTGAAATGTTTAATTTTCAAATGGGAGCCAAACCTTGCTTTCCTGAGATAAATCAGAATTGAAATGTTCCCTTTTATATTTTGCTGGATTCATTTTGCTCAAACTGTGTGAAGTATTTTTTCATCTCTATTTCCTGAGACATGTTTGTCTCTGTTGTTGTTGTTCTTTTTTTTTATTTTTATTTTTATTATTTTTATTTTTTTTATTTTTGTATTTATTTATTTTGTTGTTGTTGTTCTGTTTGTAATGCTGGCATCCTCTTCTGTCAGCTGGAAAATTTGCACGAGATTGGGACAGTTTTAAACTACAGATTTAATTGCCTCCTGACAAAGGACTGTTTAGGTTAGTAGCTTCTTAGTAACTTGGGTCTTTCAAGGAATTTGTATGTTTCATCTTTGCTATCAAATTTATTGATGCATAGTTTTTAAAGATACTATCCTTTTATCATTCTGCCTTTAGGATCTATAACATTGTCCTCATTTTCTTTCCTAATACTGGTAATTCATACCCTTTACTTTTGGGGTTTTTCCGGATAAATGTTTATCAATTTTATTGAGCTACTCAAGGAACCAACTTTTCAGATCATTGACTTTTCTCTATTTTTCTGTTTTATGCTTCATTGATTTCTGCATTGTCATTATTGCTTCCTTTTGCTTACTTGAGGTTTGATTTGTTTCTCAACACATATTAGTTTTAAGACCTTTCATGTCTTCTAACATGGAGATTTAATGCTATAAGGCCATTTTCTCCTGAATCCTACAAGTTTTGATGTGCAGTATTTTCATTTACATGCCATTCAAAATATGAACTGAATACAAAATCAAAATTTCTGTTTTGATTTTTTTTGACCTATGAGTTATGTAATAGTGTGCTACTTTATTTCCAAATTTTGAAAGACTTCATCAGATACCTTTCTGTATTGACTCCTAGGTCATTTTGTTGTGGTTACAGATCACATTCTGATGGTTCTTCAATTTACAGCAATGTCTTTTACCACCCAGAATATATAGTTTATCCTTGTCAATGGTCTACATGATCTTGATATGATTAGTAATTTCTGTTGTTGAATCAGGCTTGCTTTGAAGATTTGCTTAGGAATGGTTCAAAGCAGCCTTTGGTCCAGGGCTAACTGATGCCCACTATGGAGTTGTTTCTCTCAGGCCTGCACCCAGTGCTTGTTTATTATAAAGTCTTTCTATTTTGGGATTTTCACTGCATATGCTTCAGGCAATGTTTGTTCCATCGCTTTCCGGTGTTTCCCCATCTTCTGGTGGTGCCCTTTTACACATTTGCAGATCAGTAGTCAAAGACGTATGTGCATCCCTCTGCTGACCTATGGAGTTTATCTTTTGTGAAGCTCCCTCCTCTCAGAAAACCTGTTTCACACACTGAAGCCACCTTGGTGGACGCAAACACCAGTCTCTGTCTCCCCAACTGATAACTACTCCTTGGCTTCCCCAGCCTGTACCATGGCTTCCGGCCCATTAGTTGAGGGTTGATTTATTGCTTCATGTCAGGAGTCACAGCACACTGCTGCCTGTGGGCCAGTGTTGGAAAAGTATTGTTTCATTTTTGTCTAGTTTTCTAGTTGTCAGTGGTACGACAGCATTCCCAGGCCCATGTACTTGATTGTGTTTAGTCTATTTGCAACCTTCTGTTTTTGAATTACATTTGTGTCAAGTTCACACTTCTCACAATTACACCTATCTTTGAAAGAATGACTATTAATTTACATATTTTACAGAAGAGAAAATAAAGTTTAGAGAAATCAATAAATGGGCTAGGCATAATATTTTCTTCCTCTTAGGCTGTACCCCACACTGATTCTCTTTAACCAGAGTTCTAGCAATTTGAAATCAGGCAGTTGTAGTTTTGAATACAGTACCATCACTTAATAATAAATTAATACCTCCGTTTTCTCATATGCAAAATGGAAATAAAAACAAAAATAAACTCTCAGTAGTACCTCATGATAATAAGCATTGATATATAGAGAGTTACAATTTGGATGATAAAGATGATGGTTAAAAATGGGTGCTCCTGTAACTGGTCTTCATATTAACACTCCGTACATATTCTGCATTGGTTCTTGCACAGTATTAAAATTAGTGGTAAAAAGGGATTGAACTCTAATGTCTTCATTGCTCATTTAAGGCTTAACTTATTACATATCTTGTTTTATGTTTTATCACCTTGAGCTGTCCAATCTGTCACATGAGTGTGTGATGACTATTTTTGTTCACCATCAGTGAATATTACCATCAACTTTTATTTGTGCTTAGTTCATCTTCTTAAATATCAGTTCAGTTCAGTCGGTTAGTCATGTCCGACTCTTTGTGACCCCATGAACCACAGCACACCACGCCTCCCTGTCCATCACCAACTCCCGGACTTTACTCAAACCCATGTCCATTGAGTCGGTGATGTCATCCAACCATCTCATCCTCTGCCGTCCCCTTCTCCTCGTGCCCTCAATCTTTCCCAGCATTAGGGTCTTTTCAAATGAGTCAACTCTTCACATCAGGTGGCCAAAATATTGGAGTTTCAGCTTCAACATCAGTCCTTCCAATGAACACCCAGGACTGATTTCCTTTAGGATGGACTGGTTGGATCTCCTTGTAGTCCAAGGGACTCTGAAGAACCTTTTCCAACATCACAGTTCAAAAGCATCAATTCTTCAGCTCTCAGCTTTCTTTATACTCCAACTTTCACATCCATACATGACT